>VZQC01010758.1:175887-216803 GCA_009823505.1 Rhizomys pruinosus
GTGGGGGGGAAATCTTCCCAAGACACCTGAAGCACAGGGAGTAGTAGGAGCTGGGGTCTTCAGCCCAGGTGATTGTTTTTTAATTTTTGATTTTACATTCTTTGGACTCATCCAATTGGCTTTTGTTGGCTGGGGGGCCAGATTTTGATCCTCCCAGCTGGGTATAAAGGTGTGTCTGTGTGAGATCATGGATCTCCGAAGACCACTCGAAGCACAGGTAAGCAAACCCCCGGAACCCACCTAGTAGGGGAATGCTAAAGAAGGGAGTGGTCCCAAGTGGATGTCCCATTGGGAGAACACTTCAGAACAGAAGGGAACGAGTGACGTTGGACTTCCATATAGAAAGCCTAAGCTAGAAAGTCAACACTTCCCATAGCAAGGCCAAAAAGAGAAAAACAAATCATCAAACAAAAAAAGAAAGGCATCTGAAGAGGCACAAAGAAAAGACTTCAACACAGTGAAGAGGCATTTAGGATACATGGTACAGTAGGAGAAGTCATATGCCAGGGGACCGAAAGAAGAGACAACATGTGAAAGGGCAGGAAATTTCCACACACATATCTACCACCCTGTGGAAGTTCTCACAGTGGGATCCGTCTCTGGAGTATGGCCCAGGAACACAGATATTTAGAATGTACAATTGTGAACCATACTTAAAGAAATCAAGAATTATAAAGAACAAATCAAAGAAAAAAAGAAATAAAAATCAAAACCTAGAGGAGAGGACCGATAAAAAAAAAAAAAAAAAACAACTCCAGAAGGAAGTTGGAAAACATTGAAATCCCATGTTAAAGAGTGAAAAAATGATCAATAAAAAACAAAAGCCAAAAAACAAAGAGTTTAGAAGAATTAGAAGCACAAAGGAAGGGGAAATACTAAAGAAATCATAGCGAGAATGAAAAAAAAAAAGGAAGTCACAAACTCATCCAATCAAGAGGAAGGAATGGAAAAAGCCTCAGATAGGCACGAATGGAGGAAGCAGAAAAAAGATATCAACTTGAAATAAACACATGAAACAATAAAGAAACCTCAAGTAAAGATTATGAAAAATTTTAAAAATACACAAAAGTGAACAACCAGGAACTATGGGAACACTATGAAAAGATCAAAACCCCACATCATAGAATAGCAGGAAAGAAAGAATCCAAGAGAATGGTAATTGATCAGATCTTGCAACAGAATAATAATAAAAATTTCCACCCAAAACTAAAAAAAAGAAAACAACCATAAATACAAAAGCACATAGAACTTCCAACAGACAGAATCAGAAAAGAAAAAAAAACCTCCTTTGACCTAAATCATAGGTAAAAAAATGCCAGACACCCAAAACAAAGAAAAAATTTTAAAAGCCACAAGAAAAAAACAACAAAGTACTATAGGGGAAAAATCGCGATCCAGAATTACAGTTGCAAACTCTCAGTGCAAACTATGAATAAAGAAGAACGTGGAACAAAGCATTGCCAGTGGTTAAAAGGACTAATAGATGCCAACCCAAGGTTACTATAAAAAACCCGCAAAAAAATGGCAATTTTATAGTTGAAGGAAGAGAGAAAAAATCTTCCATAACATAAAAAAGATTAAAGAATACATGTCTGAAAACCAACCCTTCAGAATGAATAACTTGAAAGCATTAAGGAACAGAAGAAAGGAGCAACCATCCCCCCAGGCACCGTAGAAGAGAAAATCAATAAAAACATAAAAAACAAGGAAGTGAAGAGAAATCCCACAGAGTGGAAGGAAACCTTCACCACAGAAACATCTGACAAAGCATTGATTTCCAGAATATATATACTATTCAAAAAACAAAGAAGAAAGAAAACAAATGTCCCACTGAATAGATGGAGCAAAGAGCTGAACAGAGACTTCACAAATGAGGAATTAGAGATGGCGGAGAAACATCTTAAAAAATGTTTAACATCATTAATCATTAAGGAAATGAAAATCAAAACCACTTTAAGATATCATCTTACTCCAATAAGACTAGCTAGGATCAAGAAAACAAATGATACCAAGAGGAAGAGAGGTTGTGGGGAAAGAGGAACACTCACCCACTGCTGGTGGGAATGTAAACTCGTACAGCCACTATGGAAAGCAGTGTGGAGAACCCTTGGAAGACTTGGAATGAACTTGCCACCTGACCCAGCCATACCTCTCTGGGCATGTACCCACAAGACTCATCTTACTGTAGAGATACATGCACAGCCATGTTTATTGCAGCCCTCTTCACAATAGCAATAAGCTGGAACCAACCCAAGTGCCCCTCAACTGACGAGTGGATAGAGAAAATGTGGTACATCTACACAATGGAGTTCTATGCAGAGGTAAAGAAAGATGACATCATGAGTTTTGCATCATGAGGATCTAGAAGATATCATGTTGAGTAAAGTAACACAGTTCCAGAAAAACAAACGATGAATGGTATCCCTCATCTGTTAATGCTAGCACCAATTACCTAATTGTATGGCAAACTGAGTAATGTCAATGTGATCTGAAAACAACTATGCTCTTATATTGTGAATCCCTTAAAATATAATAAATAAATAAACTTTAAAAAGAAGTAAGAAAAACAAATAAAAATTGTGTTGGTGGGTTGGAGATATGGCTCAGTGGTTAAGAGCCCTGGCTGTTTTTACAGAGGACCTGGGATCAGTTCCCAGTACCTACATGGTGGCTAACAACCATCCATAACTCCAGTTCTAGGGAATCGAAATCCCTCTTCTGACCTCCAGGCATTACAGGACATGGGTGGACTTACATACATGCAGGTAATATACACATACACATAAAATAAAAATAATAAATTTTTTTTTGGTATTTTTGAGACAGGGTGTCCTTTTTAGTCTCGGCTGGCCTGGAGCTCGCTCTGTAGATCAGGCTGGTCATGAACTCACAGAGATTCACCTGCCTCTGCCTCCCGAGTGCTGGGATTAAAGGCGTGTGCCACCATGGCCAGCTAATAAAATATTTTAAAAACTGTTTTGGACCTGAAAAATTCACTTTCTCCCCCACTGTCCCCTTTTATAGACTATATTTGGAAATTTAAAAAGAAAGTGATAGACTAGTTTTGCAAATTCAGATTAGCACAATCACTTTCTGTTGTCTACATGTCTTCAGTTTCCTTTATTTGTATCTTTGCTAAAGCACAATATGTATAGGTGTTCTGGGAAGAAGTCTTTAAAGAACTCTCATCATTCTTTCATCCCTTCATTCACTTAAAAAACACAGAGCTGGGGGCTGGAGAGATGGCCTAGTGGTTAAGAGTGCCAACCGCTCTTACAGAGGACCCGGGTTCAATCCCCAGCAGCCACATGGCAGCCGAGAACTGTCTGAAACTCCAATTCCAGGAGAACTCCAGTTCCAGGGGAATCCGACACCCTCTTTTGACCTCTGCGGCATTGCATGACACAGGTGCACAAACTTGCATGCAGACAGTACATTTATACACATACAAAAATAAATTTAAAAAAACACAGAGCTGGAGATATAATTCTGTGGGAGATCATTTGCCTACCATATGGGAGGTTCTGGCTTAATATCCAGCAGCATATAACACACAAACACACACACACACACACACACACACACACATACACACACAAACACACAGTAACAACAATAGCAACCAAACAAAAATTCACGTACTATCACTTACAGCTCTTTCTAAAAGATTATAAAACAGAACGGTGAACTAGGAGACAGCTACACGCATTATATCAGCCATTTAAGACTACATTTCTTGCCTTTGGATAATGGAATATTCAGAATATTATAACTTCCTTGACACATGACATAGTAGCACCTTTCCTATGAATATATCAAGAGTAATAAATGGAAATAGAGCTCTGATATTAGAACACATGATAATGCCAAAAGGCCTACAAGTTTGCTCTTCTTCCTTGACCCCCTTTATTGCAGTTGGCAGAGGTCCTGCACCTCAAGAGTGAATCTGTACCACCAATTAAAACCTCAGGGATTGGCACAGTCAAAATCACAGCAGTTGTTTTAGATTATATGTCCCATTTAATTTAGTAAAACACCATCTTAAACTTTTGTTGATGTCTCCAAGGCAGGGCAGGCAAAAAAGACAAATGGGGTACATTTTGCTGAATACCAAGTTGGACCTTCTGTTTTCAGAAATTTAAACCTCATTCTTAGAGAATATACGTTGAGGAGGAAGCAGGCAAATCAGNTTTTGACCTCTGCGGCATTGCATGACACAGGTGCACAAACTTGCATGCAGACAGTACATTTATACACATACAAAAATAAATTTAAAAAAACACAGAGCTGGAGATATAATTCTGTGGGAGATCATTTGCCTACCATATGGGAGGTTCTGGCTTAATATCCAGCAGCATATAACACACAAACACACACACACACACACACACACACACACATACACACACAAACACACAGTAACAACAATAGCAACCAAACAAAAATTCACGTACTATCACTTACAGCTCTTTCTAAAAGATTATAAAACAGAACGGTGAACTAGGAGACAGCTACACGCATTATATCAGCCATTTAAGACTACATTTCTTGCCTTTGGATAATGGAATATTCAGAATATTATAACTTCCTTGACACATGACATAGTAGCACCTTTCCTATGAATATATCAAGAGTAATAAATGGAAATAGAGCTCTGATATTAGAACACATGATAATGCCAAAAGGCCTACAAGTTTGCTCTTCTTCCTTGACCCCCTTTATTGCAGTTGGCAGAGGTCCTGCACCTCAAGAGTGAATCTGTACCACCAATTAAAACCTCAGGGATTGGCACAGTCAAAATCACAGCAGTTGTTTTAGATAATATGTCCCATTTAATTTAGTAAAACACCATCTTAAACTTTTGTTGATGTCTCCAAGGCAGGGCAGGCAAAAAAGACAAATGGGGTACATTTTGCTGAATACCAAGTTGGACCTTCTGTTTTCAGAAATTTAAACCTCATTCTTAGAGAATATACGTTGAGGAGGAAGCAGGCAAATCAGCATGGCTCCCCAGTGCCAGGCATTTTTGTTCTCTTCAGGCATCTGCTTTATTTTATTCCTTTTTAGTTTTTAAAGCAAAGTTGGAGTATATTCAGAAAAAGGTTATTTTTAAAATAAATAAAATATTATTTATTTTTTTGTTCTACATGCATGACTGTCTTGCCTGTGTGTATGTAAGTGCTTCACATGCATGCAAGGAGGCCAGAAGAGGGCATTAGGCTCCCCTGGACCTGGAAGTAAGGATGGTTGTTAGTTGCCATGTGGGTGCTAGGAATTGAACCCAGATCATCTGGAAGAGCAGTGAGTGCTCTTAATTGTTGAGCAATTTCCAGTATTGAAAAAGTTTCTTTAAAGAAAAGGTTTTAATACATATTTCAGCACAGCCATTAAGACAGGGAGGTTTTGTTCTTATGTCAAACCAAATGAGATTTCTTTAATCTTGTGACGCAGTTTCTCATGTACCATTTAGTGCTGATCAAATCATTCAGTCTTGTTCCAAATATATAGACCCCAAGTCTGAGCCTTCTGGGGCAATGAATTCTCTAATTCCCACAATGTATTATTACTTGTTCTTTACCCCATGTAGTGTGAGTAAGACATCTAAGTTTGTTCCTACAACCCAAAGCAGAACAAACACACCCCCATAAGTGTGTACAAAGCAGAACAGACACACCCCCATAAGTGTGTACAAAGCAGAACAGACACAGCCCCATAAGTATGTACAAAGCAGATCAGGCACACCCCCATAAGTGTGTACAAAGCCAAACACACACACCCCCATAAGTGTGTACAAAGGACTGAATCGCTAGGGGACTTTTTAAGTCTGTTGCTAATTGTCATATTACTGATAAGTAGAAAAACAGTATAGACTAATCATTTAATGAAATCTCCTGTGAGCTAATCTATTTGTTGTTTTCCTTTGTCTTATATTTAACCCTTTTGTCACTTATAGGTTCCAGTGTTTATAAACAAGGTGCAGTTTGCACCAATCCTTCATTTCTATATCATTTATTTTCTTTTTTTTAACAGCATCTATCTTTTTTATTTTTTTAAATTAATTTCTGTATGTGTATGAATGCACTGTCTGCATGCAGGTTTGTGCACCTGTGTCATGCAATGCCACAGAGGTCAGAAGAGGGCGTCGGATTCCCCTGGAACTAGAGTTCTCCTGGAATTGGAGTTTCAGACGGTTCTTGGCCGCCATGTGGGTGCTGGGGATTGAACCCAGTTCCTCTGTAAGAGTGCTCAGCGCTCTTAACTGCTAGGCCATCTCTCCAGCCCCACATCAGTTATTTTCTAAGAGGAATATAGGACATGATATTGTCCTGAATGTAACACATACAATCACTTCCTTTGCTCTCCATTTATTTCAGGAAATGTTGCTTTCTGTTTTCTTTGTCAAGTAACCTGGAAGAGAGGAAATAATAGCAGAGTAAGGTTTATTTATTTATTTATTTATTTATTTATTTATTTATTATTTTTGTCTTTGAATTTGACAAGATGCCTTTGAAGTCTCGCTTCAGAAAATGTGTTTTGCCAGGCATGGTGGTGCACGACTTTAATCCCAGCACTTAGGAGGCAGAGGCAGGCAGATCTCTGTGAGTTTAAGGCCTGCCTGGTCTACATAGTGAGATCCAGAGAGACCTTGTCTTAAAGAAAGAAAGAAAGAAAGAAAGAAAGAAAGAAAGAAAGAAAGAAAGAAAGAAAGAAAGAAAGAAAGAAAGAGAGAGAGAGAGAGAAAGAAAGAAAGAAGAAAGAAAGAAGAAAGAGAGAGAAAGAGAGAGAGAGAAAGAAAGAAAGAAAGAAAGAAAGAAAGAAAGAAAGAAAGAAAGAAAGAAGAAAGAGAGAAAGAGAGAGAGAGAAAGAAAGGAAGGAAGGAAGGAAGAAAAAAGAAGAAAGAAGGAAGGAAGGAGGGAAATAAAGAAAGAAAGAGAGAGAAAGAAAGAAAGAGAGAGAGAGAGAAAGAGAAATAAAGGAAGGAAGGAGAAAGAAGAAAGATGAGAGAGAAAGAAAACAGAAAATCTGTTTTTTAATAAATAGATATTTCCAAACATTTTAATCTTTCCAAGTGGCAATTTTCCTGATTTGATAGGTCTATGTTTTTGTTGTTGTTTGTTTGTTTCTTTAGATAAGCATTGTCAGGAGAATGCTGTCATCCAAGAAACATGACAATAGAGTGCTGAGATGACTGATATTTGGAGTGTAGATGTGACAGAGCACCTAGGAGAGAGGGTTTAAACGACACAGCTCCGAAACCTGAAACTGCTGTTGCTCGTGTTCCCAGCAAATGACTACCGCTCTTCCCACCATATGGTGCAGCATCTAAGATGCAGATCCTGGGCTGGAGAGATGGCTCTGTGGTTAAGAGCACTGTTTGTTCTTATAGAAGACCCAGGTTCAAATCCCAGCACCCACATGGCAGCTAACAACTGTCTGTAACTCCATTTCCAGGAGATCTAACACCCTCTTCTGTCCTCCTCAGGCATTGCATGACATGGGTGCACTTAAACATATGCAGACATAACACTCATACACATGAAATCAAAATAAAGAAAAGAAAAAAATGTAAGAAAAAGATGCAGATCCCTCATACTTCAACCCTTCTCTAGGAGAGCTCTCACTCTACATGCCCTCACTGGAAAGCACCTTTGGAGTCCCCCAGAAGGTCGTTATGACTGCTGTTTGCTTCCTCTCTTCCCCTCTCAGCTGGTGCAGAGACAGTTGGGAAGGAAGACACAGTTATAAAAGCCGAATTTCCCAGATTGATGCTATTAGCATTATAATATAAAGAATCATTATAATTTTTGCAGCAATAAAATATAGTACAGTTAAAAGTAAAAATATATTTCAGTGAATAAATTCAAACCATAAAAATTGCATGTTCTCATTTCATAGTGAGTGTATTAAAATACCATGCAAAAGCACTAACTATAATACTTGCTCAATTAGTTCCCCAATACTAAAGTTAATATCTATACATGTTTAACTTTAAAAGTAAAATAAAAGAAAAATATTTTTATGACTATCAGAACTATCAGTTCATACTTAAATAGCTTAGCAACTTTATTTGAAGATTAGAATGCCTTTCCCCATAGAAATAATGACTCTTGGGGGCTGGAGAGATGGCTCAGCAGTTAAGAGTGCCAGCTGCTCGCCAGGCTTGGTGGCACACGCCTTTAATCCTAGCACTTGGGAGGCAGAGGCAGGCAGATCTTTGTGAGTTCAAGGCCAGCCTGGTCTACAGAGTGAGTTCCAGGACAGCTGGGGCTACAGGGAGACCTTGTCTCAAAAAGACAAAAAAAAAAAAAAGAGTGCCGGCTGCTCTTGCAGAGGACCCAGGTTCGATTCCCAGCACCCACATGGCAGCTAAGAACCGTCTTTAACTCCAGTTCCAGGGGAATCTGACACCCTCTTCTGACCTCTGAGGCATTGTACAACATGGGTGCACCAACCTACATGCAGACAGTACNGAGTTCCAGGACAGCGGGGGCTACAGGGGGACCTTTTCTCAAAAAGACAAAAAAAAAAAAAGAGTGCCGGCTGCTCTTGCAGAGGACCCAGGTTCGATTCCCAGCACCCACATGGCAGCTAAGAACCGTCTTTAACTCCAGTTCCAGGGGAATCTGACACCCTCTTCTGACCTCTGAGGCATTGTACAACATGGGTGCACCAACCTACATGCAGACAGTACAGTCATACACATAAAAAATAATAAATAAAAAAATAATGATTTTTGTTATTAAAATAGATTTGTAAATGTTATTAAAATAGATTTGTAAATGTTATTAAAATAGATTTGTAAGTGAATTAACAGTAAAGGAATATTTTTCAGGGTGTATGATCAAAACTCTGCCGCCTGCTTAAATAGCATGTAATCCTTTTGTATCTTGTGTTTGTTTGTTTGTTTGTTTGAGGTATGTGCTAACACAAGAGGTCAACCTTCCCATTTTAAAATAAGAATAATATTATTTACCTCATAAGATCATGTTGACAATTATGTGTTAATATTGTAACAAGCTCAAAACCTATGTTGTAGATTTTAAACTGTGCTTAGAATATGTACTATAGTTATTTGTGTGTGAGTGTGTGTGTGTGTGTGTGTGTGGTATTTTTGAGACAGGGTCTCCTTTGGAGAGGCTGAAAACCTGAAGCTACTGTTGCTCATGTCCTCCAGGCCCCAGGCCTGCAGCTCACTTTGTAGATCAGGCTGGCCTTGAGTTCACAGACATCCTCCTGCCTCTGCCTCTGCCTCTGCCTCTGCCTCTGCCTCTGCCTCCCAAGTGCTGGGATTAAAGGTGTGCACCACCAAACCTGATGTACTATAGTTATTTGTAAAACTAGCAGTAAAGCTCAAACATTTGGAAATTTATTAAAATTTGATGACAATCCATTTGTTAACATCAGATATTAATACAGATATAGTTTCAGATACTGTTGAAAAGTGTGTACCAAATACAGCACAACAATGCACTGTTAGTACCACAGATACATAAAGTAGAAGATGGGAGATAAATATTTGTGTGCCTACAAAAAAAACCTGTCATGGGCCTGAATTACCCTGTAGCACTTTTCACCATTTAAATGTGAATTTATACAGATTATTCAACTGGAATATCTTCTGATTATCAATCCTTAGAAAACATATATTTTTCCTGGAAACTTTTTGTATTTAAATTTGATCTACCACAAAGAAAGCAATTTTGCTTCAGAGATGATACCAATAAATGGAAGGAAAACATGTTAATTGATTAATTTAGACAACAAATAAAAATCTGAAGGTAATTAAAGTAAAATCATGAAAGTACTCCATTAAGCAATACAGGAAAAAGTCCCTAAGTCCCAGTTTAATTTTCTTGTCATGTAGAATATCCAGCTGCAATATAAAAGAAGTTTCTAGCCTCTGCTTTCATATATAAATTATATGCTGTTTGCTGTACTTCAAATGTCATCCGTGAAATCACTAATCAACGTATTATTCCCAAAGCAAATGCACATATACATTAAATTTAACAGAGCTTAAAATTTAAACGAAAGAACCACATATTTAACAATTCAATATAAAAGTAATTTGTCACGTTGTATTAATAAAGCTGGCTGGAAAAGGACTTCTTAGGAATTAAATTCTCCATTGATAGTAAAAGACCATTGCCTAACTATCAAAGACCTTAAGGGAAAACTGAATTATAAATAGTTAGGCATGTACAGCTAAGTATCATTTGCAAGAAACAATGCAGATTCTTTGAGATCCCAAATAATGAAAAGGTATTTAAAATTGTTCTGGTATACCCACAGTAAAAGACGATAAATGACCATAAGAGCAAAAGTCCAGAAATTTATTTCCATGCTGCTTAAATAATAATCATAGTTATGACAACACGTTGTATACCCTGACCCTAACTTCACAAATAAGGTGAAGGGAGGTTTCTTTCTTAGAAACCCTCCAGCAATCCCAGCCACCCCGACCCATTAACCCACTAACCATCCCCACTGGCCATCTACAACTTGCAGTACACAACTCCTCTATTTATCAAATCAAACTTTACAGCAACTAAATGCTTCTTAGATGTCATTAAATAATCACATAAAGCACATTCAACCCAATTCCATGGCCAGAATTCTTTCTTATATGTTACATCTTTCTATCCCAGCTCTGATTTAAACTGTATTTCAGCCACACACACCCCTGAATGTGGTGAATTAGCTTTTCTAGAATGTTCTCTATCATAGTCTCCTCTTCTTGCTTTGCATCCTTTCCACTATTTCCTGCTTCTTATAATGCTTTGTGTTTTTTAATTCTTTTACTGAATTATTTTTATTTAATTCCAAGTTGTTCAGTGACAAACCAAGTCTTACCATCTTCACCATTCTGCTGATCCTGTTTTCCCCGTCTTTTTGCCTGCTTTTCCAAACATCACTAAGAGTCTCATCCTAAGGCATACTTCTCTTGTTAGCAATATCTTCTAGTCCAAGCTAGACCAATCCTTGTCTTGGGCTTTATTCTTTTTTTTTTTTAAATACTTTTTAATTGCCGGGCGTGGTGGCACACGCCTTTAATCCTAGCACTGGGGAGGCAGAGGCAGGCAGATCTTTGTGAGTTCAAGGCCAGCCTGGTCTACAGAGGGAGTTCCAGGACACCTGGGGCTACAGGGAGACCCTATCTCGAAAAGACCAAAAAAAAAAAAAAATTTGGAGGGTGCCATTGGGGAAGGGGGTATAAAGACGACTAAGATGTTCTGTATGATATATATATATATATATATATATATATATTCAATAAAATATTTAAAAATTGAATTTTTGTGAATTTCATACAATATATTTTGGTTGAACTTAGATCTCCTTCCCTATCTCACCCCCCATTACTCCTTGCCCAATTTCACATACATGTATATCAAGGCCTATAGAGTCAAACTTGTGTCTTTAAATGCCCTTTGGTGTGGGTTCATCCACTGAAGGAACCTGATCAGACTACCAAGAGTCCCACGCTTAACAAGACTGACTCTCCTCATTTCCAACAGCCCTTGGTTGCCAATACTTCCTCCAGTGCGGCTGGAGATTCTTCCCCACGTGTGTGCTGGCATTTTCTCTGACTTGACCTATCTTCTAGCTCACCAGTCTTTCTTCTGCCTCCTGCAATCTGAGTCTAAAAATCCTTGAGTGATTTTTTTTTTATTTGTGTCATTGGACTTTTCAACTGAAGGATTTTTATTTGTGATTTCTCTTGATAGAAGTTCTGCAGTTGGCACACTCTATTTTTTTTAGGTATGGCTTGCTTTAATCATGTAAAATATGGAATTAATTTGTTCTTCTGTTTCTAATATATATAATTGAATTGATATATATAATTGAATTGATATATATGTATAAATAATTGAAATTTTATGCGTTTCATATATAATTTTTCAGTCAGTTTTAATCGCCGTTAGACCCAGTTCTCCCTTGGCACCCTCCTTTATCCCCTCCCACTCCTTGGAGCTCACACCTCTGTCATTCCTGCTGGAGTCCATCGTGCCAAATCACTCTCCCTGCCCACTCCTCAGTGCTAGCTCCTCCCCTGAGCTCTAGTAAGTCTATCAGGAGTATCTTTTCTAAAGAGGCAGGTCTTCCTCACCTGACCATCATCTGCTGCCAAGATTTCCTAGCCAAGGTTGGCCTCTGCTACCCAGCCTCTGCTGGGTTTTTATCCAGCTGAGCTTTCGTGGGTCTTGTGCATGGTGATACCAATACCAGTACACATGAACAGGGTTCCAGGAGCTTGTAGGATTCATTCTATTTGGTCTTTCATCACAATCTTCCTGTCCTCTCTTCTGCAAAGTTCCCTGAGCCCTGGGAGGGTGAAGCTGAATATAGGCAATATAGACAGCCTGTCCATGGAACTCTGTAGACTTAATTTTCATGGGTTAGCCATTTGGGCTCTTTTGAAATCTTGATCTCCTGTTGCATGGAGGAGTGTCTTTAATGAGAATTAAGAGGTAGTTATTGCCTTCTTGGGTCTTTATTCTATGATACTGGGTCTTGTGTGTAGACGCTGCATTGTATATGTGTTGCCTAGCCATGAGCCATTCACAGACCATGTCGGTATGTGTCCAGTTGTGGGACCCTGTACTATTCTCATCTGGAGCAAATGAAACTTCTCTTCTGAGTGATGTTTAGGATATTTATCTATAAATATAAGGATACTTCTTTTGGAATTAGTAAAATGTTACTTTAGCCTAGGGATGTGTCTACCTGGTGGAACTCTCCAGATGTGTGCATCTGGCTATGTTAGCACTACCACACATCAGTTTCCTGCCACTGAGTGGGCTTTAGGTCCAATTGATTAGCCGTTGACTTCCCCCAAGATAGAAGTGCCACTATTGCACTGATGTTGCAAGCTGTGCTGGTCATTGATGTGGATAATTGGTCTTGAGGCTGATGTTGGACCATCTGTTGATGGTCTCCCTTAGTGGCTTGCATAGTGCTCTCCACAGCTATGAGAGCTAGCTTTCAGGAGTGGTGACTTCCAGGTCAGATCCAGCTCCATTGCTCAAAAGTCTCTGAAGTATGTCCTGTCTTCAGCAACAGGGTCTTACCTTCAGTTTCTAGGAAGCAATCAAGGGCTGTGGCAACACCCTGTGTAATTTTGGGAATCTCTTGGACTACCTTGGCCAACAACTCAAAGGAAGGTTTTTCTTGTCTGATACTGTTTCTTGATATGCAGCCTTCATCTTTGCATATGGACTCATGTAGAGGTATTGGATGTGTATTTTGTCAATAGATTGTTAGATTAATATGATCCTCTCAGATTTTTTACCGGAGCGAGGCATTATTTATCTCTCCTCTCTCCTTTTACCTGCCTAGCCCTCCCTCCATGCCTTCGCCATGCCTTCTCCATTTAAAATATCCCCATTTCTCCCTTGATACTGCCAGTCTCCTATAGCTCCACTTCTCTTGGGCCACTTTTTATCACTTTATCCCCCTTTCCTTCCTTATTCCTTCCTCTCCCCTCCCATTTAGATACCCTGATTCTATCCATTTCTCCCTTAGTAATACCTGCCACTTACTAGTCTTCTGTCTCAGGTTCCCTCTTTTCCTTTACCTCCCTGGTTCCTTTTCATTTACCTGGCTCTTGTAGTTACATCAGGATATATACTTACACATATGGATTTGGTGCTAGGATCCACAAATGAGGAACAACATATATCATTTGTTTTTCTGATTCTGTGTTACTTCACTTAGCATAAAATCTTCTAGTTCCATCCATTTACCTGCAAATTTCATGACATCATCTTTCTTTACCTCTGCATAAAACTTCATTGTGTAAATGTACCATCTTTTAATTATCCACTCATCAGTTGAAGGACATGTAGGTTGCTTTCAGCTCTTTGCTATTGTGAAAAGAGCAGCAATAAACATGAATGTGGACATTATCTCTGCAATAGGATGAATCTTTCAGGTACATACCCAGGAGTTTCATGCCTGGGTCAAATGGAAAGTTCATTTTGAGTCTTTTAAGAGTTCTCCCCACTGCTTTCCATAGGGGTTGCATGCGTTTGCATTCCCACCAGCAGTGAATGAGTGTCCCCTTTCCCCACAACCTCTCCACCATTTGGTATCATTTGTTTTCTTGATCACAGCCAGTCTTACCAGGTAAGATAACATCTTAAAGTGGTTTTAATTTGCATTTCCTTAATTACTAACAATGTTGAACATTTTAAAAGATGTTTCTTAGCCATTTTACTTCTTCTTTTGAGAAGTCTCTTTTCAGGTCTTTAGCCCATCTTTTAATTGGATCATTTGTTTTCTTGTTCTTTTGTTTTTTGAGTAATTTATATATTCTGGATGTTAAACTTTTGTCAGATGTGTCACTGGTGAACATTTCTTCCCACTCTGTGGGTTTTCTTTTCACATCTTGATTGTTTCTTTTGCTGTAGAGAAGCTTATTCATTTAATGAGGTCTCACTTGTTGATAGCTGACCTTATTTTTGACGTAAATACTGTCTGATTTAGAAAGTCTTTTCACACACCTATATCTTGGAGG
The DNA here is from genome assembly GCA_009823505.1 of Rhizomys pruinosus. NCBI lineage: Eukaryota > Metazoa > Chordata > Mammalia > Rodentia > Spalacidae > Rhizomys > Rhizomys pruinosus. Next base: position 190,409 of record VZQC01010758.1, read on the forward strand.
TTACTGCCAATGTTTTCTACTAACATTTTCAGAGTTTCAGGTTTCACATTGAGGTCTTTGATCCATTTAGAGTTGACTTTTGCAATGTGAAAGGTAAGGGTTAAGTGATCCAGTTTTGCCAGCACCATTTGCTGAAGATAATGCCTTTCCTCCTTTAAGTGTTCTTGGCTCCTTTGTCAAATATAAAGTGGCTGAAATTGCATGTACTCAAGTTTGGGTCTACAATTTTGTTACATTGATCTATGGGTCTATTTTTGTATAGTACAATGATCTTTCTATGACTACTTTTTGTACAGTACAATGATGACTACAGCTCTAGTAACTACATCAACTCATGGAGATCAAACAACACACTCCTGAATCTTCTGGTGTTGGTATTAAGCTTTATTGCAACCTGGTCTGATAGAATGCATGGAATTATTTAAATTTTCTTGTATTTGTTGAGGTTTGTTCTGTGCCCCAATATGTGTTTGATTTTGTAGAAAGTTCCATGAGGTGCTGAAGAGAAAGTATATTCTTTGGTGCTTGGGTGGGATATTTGGTAGGTGTCTGTTAGGTCCGTTTGGTGTACTGTATTTTTCAGTTCAGATGACTCTCTGTTTATTTTTTGTCTAATTGACCTGTCTAATGGACACAGTGGGATATTGAAGTCTGCTACTACTAGTGTGTTGAGATTAATCTGTGCCCTCTTTATCTCTTCTGATTAGTTTTAGTTTGAAGTTTATTTTGTCCAATATTAGAATAGCAACTCCTGCTTGCTTCTTAGTGCCCTTTGAGTGGAATTTTTTTTCCCACCCTTTCTCTTTAAGATAGTGCCAGTCCTTGAAGTTGAGATGGATGGCTTGCAGACAAAAATAAAAGATGGATTTTGTTTTTTAATCTATTCTGCTAGTCTATGCCTCTTGATTGGGGAGTTCAGGCCATTGACATTTAACGCTATTGTTGAAAGGTGTGTAGTGCTTCCCATCATTTTAGTTTCTGTTTGCATTCTTGGCCGAGGTTTGTATTTCTACAGTTATGCCTTCATTAAGTACTTTCTGTTGCCACTAATCATTCCTTTCTTCTGCTCTTTGTATTGCTCCAAGTATTCTCTGAAGGGCTGGTTTTCTGGACATGAATTTTTTCAGCGTATTTATGTCATGAAAGATTTTCTTTCCTCCTTTAACTATAATAGACATTTTTGCTGGGTAAAGTATTCTAGGTTAACATCTATGGTAATTTACCACTGGGAATTCTTTGATCTAAGCTCTTCTGGGTTTCATTGTTTTCATTGAAAAGTCAGCTAAAAAAGGAGGACAGTTGTTTTGCCTGTCTTACTGGCAAGTGCAGCTACCCTGTGGCTGCCACTGCTTTTGCATTTTGCCATCCTTCAAAGATGTGAAACACGATGTGTTTTCAACCTTCCAATGTGGACTTAAGACTCATGTCTCTCCAAGAATCCTCCAAACGTTCAGTGCCAGATGGGGACTGCTGAGACATCCGACTTGTGGACTGAGCTACTACTGGGGTTTCATCCTTTTCCGAGTATAGACTGCCATTGTTGGAGTACCCAGGCTGTATCATGGAGACCAGTAGAGGAAGATCAAGACAGGATGTGGTGCTTACTGGACCTCATTTGGTGACCGTGGGAAGGGAACACCCCAGTGTGGAGCACAAGGGCAGAACTGATGGTTGTTTGGGCTTGCCAAGGAGGAGCCTTCCAACATGACATCTTTCAGCCTAATAAAAATCATAAGCTGAAGTTGCTAAAACTTATGATATATGTGGCATGCATATATGCATATTTTGGAGTGATGCATATTGGACAGAACAACAATAAAAAGACTTGGTCAAAGAACTGACTGAAATGGTGAACTGTTCGAAACAGTAAATTTCTGCATCGAGAATTTTGAGAGAGACTGAGAAAAAGATGAAAAACATGTTTGGCAGAATGCATGAGCTTTGGTGGGGGGGAGGGAGGGGGCACGGGTCTAGAATTGATTTGAAAATTTGTACAAAATGCACAAAGCTTCAATAAAAAACTGGCTTTAAAAAAAGAGAAAAGTCAGCTGTAATTCTGGTGGGTTTCTCTTTATATGTGACTTGTTTTTCTTTTGCAGCTTTCAGCATTCTCTCTTTGTATTGAGCATCTAGTGTTTTTACTATGATATGGCATGGGGGATTTCTTTTCTTGTCCTGTCTATTTGGTGTTCTGTATATTTCTTTTATTTGTATGGATATGTCTTTCCTTAATTTGGGGAAATTTTCTTCTACAATCATGTTGAAGATCTGGTCAATACCATTATCCTGAGGTTCTTCTCTTCCCTCTATACCTATGATGCGTAGGATTGGTCTTTTCATGGTGTCCCACATCTACTGACTATTACATTCTTGTGTTTTTCAATTTTTTCATAATCTTTGCTTGAGTAGTCCAATTCTTCCACCTTATCTTCCATTCTTGATATTCTATTTTCTACTTCATTCATTCTGTTACTGTGGTTTTCTGCCGTCCTTTCCAGATGGCTTATTGAGTCTTCCACTTCCTTTTTCATTTCAACCTGAGGTTTTTTTCCTGTATTTCCATCTTTTTTGTGAATTCATTCCAAAGTTTATCATTATCTTCTTTTAGTTTATCCCTATCTCATTTTAGTTCTTTATTTTATTTGTTCATGTGTTCTTTAAATTCCTTGAAATCTTTGATCATGTCTATGATAATTTTTTTTTTTTAATTCTGTGTCCTGGGTTACATCTAGGGGATCTTCATTGTAGCCCTCTTCTGAAGGATTCGTAGTATTAAGTGGAAGCATATTATTTGTTTTTTTCGTGTTATTGTTTTTTTCATTATGATTTTGGCATGTATACAACAATCTTTTGTTGTTTGTGATTTTGGTATGAAACTCAAGGGTTCCTTTGTTGAATTGAAGAGTGACTTTGCTTTTATTCTTCAAGTGCCTTTGTTGTCTTCTAATTAGGTCTGAAAGGCTGGTTGGTGGAGACTTCTGGTTCCTACTTCTGATTTTGTACTGGAGGGACCAGCTAGTTCTCACCCAGCTAGTCAAGAGCTCCTCCAGAGGCCCAAGGTAGGTATCAATCAGGCAGGTTTGAACCTACTGGGTGCCACACCATGTGAAGCTGAGGGAGAGGCCCAGGTGTTCCTGTGCTAGGCAGCAGGGAGTCTGGAATGCAGCTGTCATGCACAGTTTCAGGCTCTTACCAAGGAGTGGAGATCAGCCTCATGCACTCACTGGGAGAGTGGGACCCACAGAACTACTGCAGCACCGCATGGGGTCTGCCTACCAGTTCTCCAGGGCTGGTTGCAAAAGTCTGAATCTGGATTTGGGGCAGGGAAGCCTAGCCTGAAACCAAGGGAAGAGCCCAGGTGTTCCTGAGCTGGGGTCTAGGGAGTCTGGAATGCTGTGCAGTTGGGAGCTCTCACAACCAAGCGGTTCACAGATGACTTTTATGGATTAAATATTTTCTTTATCTGTGGGCCATATTTTCCTATTTCTTTGCCAGGCTTATTTTTTCAGGGAGAGTTGACTCTGTGTGTTTTTAGTAACATAATTTGGCAGCTTTGGAAATTAGCTTCTTTTCACTTCCCTGAGTTGCAATTATTTGTTGTTGTTTTGGGTGTTCATTTAGTGACTCTTCCAAACTAATTCTGCAAGTTCCTTTGTAGCATGCGACCAATGAAGTGGTTAGCTTATTTGCCAGCTATTGATGAGACAGAGATTTCCATGTCGTTCCCACCCCCCCCCATGCAATGATTCAGAATTACTGCTGAAGGTTGGGCAGTGTTGCCTTTAGCCTTCTGCCAGACAGCTTCAACCCTGCCTTCGCTTGTACTTCTTGCTCAAGGTTAACCCAAACTGAGAGCTTGGGACTGTCTTTGTTCTTTTCTGTGCATGAATATAGCACAAAGCTTCTGGAAATTTAGGAATGTGTGGTAGACTTTCAAATCCTCAGGTGGAGTTCTTACACCACAACTTCTCTTATTAATCCTTTTTGCCCAGCTTTTGTTTGTTCTATTGTCTTCTGCTTCAGGCAGTCGCACGGTCCAGTTTCCTCTGATTGTTTTCCACAAATGTCCATGGGGAAAAGATGGTTTGTGCTGGAGGAGCTCTGGTCATGTCAAACGCAGCACTCTCCAAGTGGGGAATTCTAAGGAACTGTAGTTGCGTGATGATAATTCACTAGGTACAGTGCTGGGCACTGACTCTAGCAGCTCCGTTTGCTACCAGAGCTTCATCTCCTGTGTGTGGAGAGGTTTCTGTCTTTTCCTGTGACTTCTGGCTAATGCTCTGGTTTTTAAGATTGCTTCAGTGCTCAGGAGGGACTGTGGATGGGGGAGTTTTGAAGCCACAGGGACACTGCTCTTGTTACATTAACTTGATGCTCTCCAGATTGTTGTGGACTATGGTTAATTTCCAGAGTTCAGCAAAGTTATTTCTGGCCATTTTTGCAAGTTCTCATTGCTTTCGTGGAGCAGAGAATTGGGGGTGGAGATTCCTTACTATTTCTGTTTCTATTGATATCCTAAGCTCTTCTGAGTCTGATTGACACAGCACTCAATCCAGCCTTTCTCAGTCCATTCGTAAGGAAAAAAATGCCCCTTAGCTTTTTTGTTTCCATTTACCTCATGACAGGGACCTTTAAAATCTCTCCTTTTAGCCAGGCACAGTGGCACTCAAGAGGCAGAGGCAGGCAGATCACCTCTGTGAACTCCAGACCAGCCTGGTCTACATAGCCAGTTCCAGGCCAGCTGGAGCTACAAGGAGACCCTGTCTCAAAACAAAATGTTTTAAATGATTTTATTCTATTTGGAAAGTGTTTTTTCTCTTTCATTCCTTATTTTCTCTGTGTCATGGGTAATCAGAGACACAGGGAAAGCACTCGTGGGAACTGCTCCTTAACACCGATTCAGCTCCAGCCCAGCTTCCCACGCCTCTTCGCAGCCGCTGGTCTCCGCATTCTTGCCTGTGCTCCTTGCTAGAATTCTCCGTGTGCAGGCAGGAAGCACTTCCAGATTGCATGTCTCTAAAATCCTGCTGGTGCTGTTTTTAAACGTTATTTTATGCTCCCTCTTCCCTGTTTATCTTGGTTGTCTTCCAAGGGCAAAGGCTTTCAAAACTGGAGGCCACAGAACTTGGGATGTAGGGTGTGAGTGGATAGGGGACATTGGGAAAAGCTGCTGGGGGTAAATCTCCACATCTCAGCACTAATCAGACCTGCTTGGCTATTATTCATTTTATTAAAACTCCCAGTAAGACATTTTAATAAAGTGATTTTTGATTAAAAAAGTTTGAAACTACCTTTACAGCAAAAAGCTCCATTGTTGCCAAAGATAAGGAGATAGGATACAGAGCCCAATAAAATTAAAGGAGAGTCATTAGTCTATCCTTATCGCACGTAACCAATTTAAAGCTACAGGATTCGCTAGAGCCCCATACAGATGTGTGTGTGTGTGTGTGTGTGTGTGTGCAAGTGTGTGTGTGTAATATGCTAAGTCTATTTAGTAGTGCAGGTATGTACCTGTGTTTGGGGCTGCCCATTTGGAGTTAGATAGCTTCTCAGACAGCTAGTCCTTGGATAAAACTGCTTTTCCCCCAATAAGCATCCACTGATTGCCTGAATCTCCTCATCTTGTGGTAAGACCCTGTGCTTGTCAGCTTTAGGGTCAACTGGACACACCTGGGTTGAAAGGAGCCTCTCTTGGGGAATCGCCTCCATTGGACTGGCCTGCCCCTCTCTATTCTTATAAAGCCATCGGCACTCACTCAGGCTGACTCACCTCCCAAAGCTCCAACTGTAAACTTCATGCTTATGTTAAACTTCCATCTCTTAATGCCCATATAGGGATTAAACACCAATAGACAAACAGTATTCAAACCTTAGCCCATTCCAATGACAGTGCACCAAAGGCAGGCTCTGTTCTTCCTGGCCCATGATGCTTTCATATTGGCCAGTTGGTTTGGATGAGGGCATCAAATCTTCCCTTTAGTACTTATTTTAATCAACTATGCTTTCCCTGCCTATGTATCAGCTCTGATCTTTCAGATCTATTTGTCTTGGGCTACAGACGAACTCCTATCCAACCCTCAGAGTTAGCTATTTATCTCTGGTCCAGCAAAGCGAACAAGATATTTGGTTACCTAGTATCCTCACGGCCATCCAGTTCTGGCCTTTAACTGAGTTGTGAAAAGAATTCAGAGTGGTAAATAAACCAAGAAAACATGATAGAACATGAACCAAAGCAGTCATTTTTGGAGCCATCTTACAGACTAATACATTTTCTTGTACACAGTTCCAAATGCACTGATCAACAGCTGGAGCTGCAGTGTTGTTAGCTGATGAATGTCCCACTCTATTTGTCAGGGTTTCACAGAGATTGAATCAATAGAGTTCTCATTATTCTTTTAGTAAGAGAAATATAGAAATATCAGGAGTTGGCTCCTGTGTTAGATAGACCAGCAAGTCCAAGCCTGGAGTATGGTTTTGCAGGCTGAAGACCCAGGGGAGCTGAAGATGCAGATGAGGTTGGAAGGCAGTCTTCCGGAGAGTTCTCTTTTCCTCAGGGTCAGTATTGTTTGCTCCAGGGAGACCTCTGATTAATTGGACGAGGACATCCCACACTATGGAAAGCAAACTCAGAGTTCGCCATGTTAAATCTTATTTCAGTCTAAATATGCTTTAAAATGACACTTAGAATCAGCCATTGTGCCTAATTTTTAGGGTCACTTCCAGTAGAGCTCAGGCCTGGGAGAGTGAAAGTGGCTCTGCATGCTCCACAGTGATTCATTCCATTCACTTCTTATTCTGCCTAAACCGGTGCTCCTTCCTCTTCCCTAAACTGCCAAACCTCTGCATTCGCAGCGCTGCAGTGGCCAACAAAGGGGCCGATGCCAAGGGGACTTCACGTGGCGTCCTTGTGCCATCTTTGTAAATCCTCCTTGGTGAAGACCCTCCAGGGTTTCTGACAACTAATCAAGATCCTATTTTGACCAGTGAATAAATGATTTTTTTTTTTTGGTCTTTTCGAGACAGGGTGTCCCTGTAGCCCCAGCTGTCTTGGAACTCACTCTGTAGACCAGGCTGGCCTTGAACTCACAAAGATCCGCCTGCCTCTGCCTCCTGAGTGCTAGGATTAAAGGCATGTGCCACCATGTAAATGATTATTTTAAATGATTCAGTATATTCTGTGGAGTTAGAAATACCTTGATAACTCCCTAACTTTTACACAAAGATGTTTAATAATAAACAAACTTCAAACCAATGTGAGCACATGGTGAGATTCCACGCTCAAGAGTGTCTCATCCTTTCTCCTCTTTTCCTTGAAAAGTCAGGATAGTCTGTTTCTTGTCAGTGATGCTACAGCTATAAAAGAAAATGATTCCCTTAGACCCAATCCACTGAAATGCAGTAGAGATGAATGGATGGGTGCCCAGAAATCTTCCCAGGTATGGGGATCTGCTGTGTAAGTGCTCAGCATTCTATTGTCACTGTGAAGAAACAGGGTTACAGAATTGCAGAATTTGCTGCCTGGGAGAGGAAGAACCATCCCCGAGGATGTAACTTTGTGTATAGGTTAGCCACAGAGCTAAGAGTATTATTATTAAAATATAAATGTTATGTCCCTTAAGCATGGAAAGCAAACAATCATCCTTGATATCAAAACCAAAGAGAATAATTTAACACATAGAGCTTCTTAGAGATGTTTGAGCATATTGCCCTTCCATCTCTAAAGGTAACATGAGGATCATTTTTTAAATTTTTAAATTTTATTTATTTTTTATGTGTATGTGTATCTGCATGTAGGTCTGTGCACCCATGTCATGTCGTGCAATGCCGCGGAGGTCAGAAGAAGGTGTCTAAAGACAGCTCTCAGCTGCCATGTGGGTGTTGGGGATTGAACCCAGGTCCTCTACAAGAACAGTCGGCACTCTTAACCACTAGGCCATCTCTCCAGCCCTGATTTTTCTTCTTTCTTTCTTTCTTTCTTTCTTTCTTTCTTTCTTTCTTTCTTCCTTTCTTTTTCTCACATAAACAATCTATTTGTCCACCATTTTTGGTGGTTTAGAATCTAGTTTTCAAGATAGTATCTGCATCTTAGAATGTCTAGACAGAACTCTTTCATCTGTTCCTTAATGCTGACATGATTCAGTATCTTTTAAATTATACTGCAGATACACCATGGGATTCATCTTGGATGGTGTCTTAGGCATTTGGCTAGTAGAGTACTGTATTGTAGGTTCACATCAAATTTTATTAGGTGATGTAGAAGGGGGAAATGAAGAGTAAGATCTGCTAACAGTTGTTCTATGTGTGATTTAAATAACAAGGATAGGGCTGGAGAGATGGCTTAGCAGTTAAGAGAAATGACTGCTCTTGCAGAGGACCCAGGTTCAATCCCCAGCACTGCATGGTGGCCACCGAGAACTGTCTTTGACTCCAGTTCCAGGGGAATCCAACACCCTCTTCTGACCTCCACAGCATTGCACGACACAGGTGCACAAACCTGCATGCAGACAGTACATTCATACACATAAAAAAAGTAATTATCCCCATTAGTATAGTGGTTAAAAATTAATTAATTAATTAAAAAATTAAATAAATTAATTAAAAAACAAATAACAAGGATAACACAGGTTCTGTAGGAGGAAGTGGAGATGAACTAGCCCTCAGAGGAACTTTATTAGTAGAGTTACAGTATCACAGGCACAGACAGTCATGATGGCATGACGGGTCTCTGAAGGTAAAGAGCCTTCAGATCCACAGGAACAGAGGGAACTTCTTGCTCTGACCTGGGTGGGCCTTCTGGCCTGGGTGGGGAGCAGTTCAACATTGCATCGCCTAGGCTACAAGCCGGGGATTATCCGGGAAGACACTACATAAACAGTTNATGAAATGCACAAAACTTCAATAAAAAATTGGGACAAAAAGAAAGCATCATGAACTTTGCAGGTAAATGGATGGAACTAGAAGCTGTTATGCTAAGTGAGGTAACACAGTACCAGAAAAACAAATGACATATGAGTGTTCCTCATTTGGGGATCCTAGCACCAAATCCCTATATGTAAGTCAAGATAGGCAATTTGTTAGTAACAATAATACCACATTGACTGATATTACTATAGATAGAGCTCAAAGTTTATGCCTCTATTTTTCTCAGTCCTAAGATTTATGAGCAAGAATAAAGCTCTTTTTTTTTTTTTTTCCGTGTTTTCAAGACAGGGTCTCCCTGTAGCCCCAGCTGTCCTGGAACTCACTCTGTAGACCAGGCTGGCCTTGACATCACAAAGATCCACCTGCCTCTGCCTCCCAAGTGCCAGGATCAAAGGTGTGTGCCACCACACCCAGCAATCTTGGTGATTTCTATCACCTCAGAGATCGCTTTTGTGTGACACTCATGAATTGTATAAATGAGGGTGCATCTTGGGAACTCATAAGCATGGTTTAAAAAATTCAGGTGTAGAAGTTACGTTGACATCAGTCCAGTGATGCCCTCATTCTTTACTTCTTTTAGTCGAGTTTATAATATTAACTAAGTTTGCCTATGTTACTCTTGCTTCATGTTGAGTATGGCCTCAGGTTCCAGGAATCCTGCTATAAGCATTATTTATCCCCCAATGCCAATTTCCTGAGATAACTGTGTGAAGATCATTCAGTTCAATAACAGTTGTTGAATTTGTATGAGACCTTGGATGTGATATATACTAAGGAAACTAAGGCCAGGCCTTCATTCTTGAGGAATCCTCCTGGGTGTTAGGGGAAGACTTCTTATGCATATTTACATGGCCATTTCTGTTGCCGTCTGGCCATCTGTTCACAAACCATTGTCTGTCTCTACAAGGTGTTTCATGTCCTCATCTTCAGTTCTTTCCACAGCTCACCTGACTGTGGCCTTCTCAGGCCATCAAGCTGAAAATGACATCACCATCAAGGTCACACAGTCACAGTAATTGCTTATCGATAGCACGTGATGTAATGATCATTCTTCCAGGGGCTGGAGAGATGTATCAGCAGTTAAGAGCACTGACTGTTCTTGCAGAAGACCTGGATTTGATTCTCAACACCTACATGGCAGCTATCAACCATCCTGTTTGAAACTCCATATCCAGGGGCTTGAGCACCCTCTTCTGACCTCTTTGGGCATTGCGTGACATGGGTGCATTTACATAAAACTCATACGCATGAAATAAAAATTTAAAGGTTCCAACCAGCCCTGGAGAGTCAGAAGGCAGATGGCACTTGTTGCGAGGGTCCTGTGGGTTATAAACTCTGCCAGTCAGTGCCTGAGGGTGGACTCCCATGTGGTGTTGAGAGTCATTGTGTTGCACCATTTCAAACCCCCTAACCCCTAGCTTGGGAACACCTGAAGCCCCTTCTGTGGCTCCAGGCTAAGCTAAGTATAGTCAACCTGTCCATGGAACCACACTCTGTAGACTCCTAATCTTCATGGTTTGGCCATTCGTGCCCTTTTGAGTTCCTGGTCTCCTGTTGCATGGAAGAGCTTCCTTAATGACAGTTCACAGGTAGTTGATGCTTTCATGGGTCCTTGTTCTATAATGTTTGGGGCTAATGTGTAAAGGCTGCATTGTAGATGTGTCACTTATGCATGAGCCATTCACAGACCAAGTCTGTGTGTGTCCAGTTGTGGGCTTTGTACCCTGCTCATCTGATGCAGAATAAGCTTCTTTTCTGGTACCCTTTTCTGGTCTCTTCAGGCATTGAGCACACATGTGAATTTACATACATGCAGCCAGAATCCTCATACATATAAATTAAAAATAACTGATTTTTTTAAAAATTAAAAGGAAGAAAATGAAATTGAAGTAATTTTCAACTGGAGTTTAGAGCCTATTGTTAACTCATCTATGAGTAATATCATGAAGGATTTATGGGATTGGAGACTTTATTGTTGGTTCTCTATTCCTAAATGTATACCTGACATCTCACATAGGACACAAACCACTATCACAAATATGTAGAGGAGCTACGCAAACCTATGGGGTTTGGGAACATCTTTGCTTCTCAGTAATTTCAGAAGCATGACAGACCTCAAACTGAAGAGAAGCCTTGTAAAAGTCATCATCGTGATAAAGTCCTTAGATGTTTCAATAATGGGTAAAATCATGAGAGGACACACACTGGAAAAAACTCCATGAAGGCAAGTATCATAGGAAAATTTTCATTGCTTTTGGTATCTTTCGAAGACAGGAACAAGCAGAGGAATACTATCCATGTAAGCAATGTGGGAAAGTCTTTATTCTAGTTCCCTACAAGCACATGAAAACATCCATGTTGTCAGGAAGCCCTAAGTGTGTAAGCAATGTGAGAAAACTTTTGCTTGTCCTGAGTACCTTCAAATGCATAAAGAATTCACACTGGAATACATGTATGAATGTATGAATGACTGTATGTATGAATGCAACTGGGGAGAGGTTTCACTAATTGCATTTCATTTCAGTTTAATGACAAAATGCAGTTAAGAGAGACCCTATAAATATAAGCAATATCAGAAAAATTTCACTTGTCCTTTTGAAAACATGAAAGGATTCATGTTGGAGAGAATGCCATGTATGTTTGCAATATGAGAAACTTTTAAAATTTTTATGTGTGTGAGTGTACTGTCTGCATGTAGGTTGGTGCACCTGTGTCATGCAATGTTGTGGAGGTCAGAAGAGGGTGTTGGAGTCCCCTGGAACTGGAGTTAAAGATGGTTCTTAGCCGCTATGTGAGTGCTGGGAATCGAACCTGGGTACTGTGCAAGAGCAGTTGGTGCTCTTAACCACTGAGCCATCTCTCCAGCCCCATTATGAGAAACTTTTATATTCTGACAGTTTTCATCATAAACCTAAAATGATTCCTGAATGTGCTGAAACCTTTAGTTACATTTAAATCCAGGAGTGACTCAAAGTGGAGAGCAGCTCTGTGTATAAATAATCTGGAAAGCCATCTTGCTTTTTAATCAATTACAAAATGCGCAGTACTTCACAATGGTGTGAATACTTGTATTTGTATTTGAGCCATTTTGAAACACATGAATGAAGTCACAATGGATAGAAACCCCATACATATATGTGATGTGGTAAAACCTTTCTTTCATCTCTGCAGTTTGGGAGATAGAAGCGGGCTCAAACTAGAGAGAGATTTATTTATGCAACCAATGTATAAAAGCCTTCTGTAGCCATGTGTCCTTGAAAAAAAACCCACCACAATAGAGAGAAACTATTTGTATATAACCAACATAGGAATGGTTTTAAATGTAACAGTTCCTTTCAAATATGTGGAAAAAGTCATACTAGAGAAGTAATTCAAGCAACATGGTAAAGACTTCTGTAGTTCCAAATCCTGGAAAAGAGATGAGAGGGGCTGGAGAGATAGTACAGAGGTTTAATACAATGGCTGTTCTTACAGAGAACCCCGGTTTGGTTCTCAGCACCACATGATGGTTAACAAACATCCATAACTCCAATTCCAAGATATCCAATGTCCTCTTCTGGCATCCACAGACATTCCACAATATGGGCACACTTACATACATGCAAGCAAAGCACTCATACACATAAAATTCAAAAAATGAATAAATAAATTATGAGGCAACACATCCTGGAGAAACACCTTACACCTATATATACTATGGGAAACTGGGTTCTTCCAGTTCTTTCCAAACCCAGAGAAAAATTCACACTGGAGATAAACATATGGGATGGATGCAATGTGGGGCATCCTTTAACAGATATGAAAACTCACTAGAGAACAACCTTAAATACAGAATTGGGGAAGCCTTCATTATCACCTTCATGGCACTCATAAGAATGTAGACAGAAGTCTTACCTGTGTAAAATATATAGAAATATTTCTTAGTACTTTTCATAGATTAAAAAAAGCACATGGTATAGACAGAAACTTGGACTAGAAGAAATGTCCAAGTCTCCATTGTCATATGTGTGTAAGGACACCCATGAAAACCATTGATTGCCAAAAATACAAGAAAGTCAAGAGTGATAAAAGAAATAGTATCAAGGGGATAGAGAGATGGCTCAGCGGTTAAGAGCACCGACTCCTCTTGCAGAGGACCTAGGTTTGATTCCCAGCACCTACATGGTGGCTAAGAACCCTCTTTAAGCCAGCTGTGGTTGTGCACACCTTTAATCTTAGCACTCAGGAGGCAGAAGCAGGAGGATCTCTGTGAGTTCAAGGCAAGCCTGGTCTACAGAGTGAGTTCTGGGCCAGCTGGGGCTATAGAGAGACACTGTCTCAAAAAAAAATTAGTATCAAAGTTCTGTGAGTATCACTCATATGTTCAATCCTATTGATATCAGGCATATGAAGGGCTTTATACAAATTAATTTTTGTAAAATTATCCAGAAAATACACAAACTGAACAAAGTTTACTGAAACTTATGAATATATTTGTGTTTATTTGGAATTTTTTAGGGATTTGTTGGTTTTGCTTTTGTTTTTCAGGAATCCCGGTCTAGATTCCAGGCTGACTTTGAACTGATAATCCTCTTCCCTCTTATTGTTAATGTCTGGGTTAAAAGTATCTGCCTTTGCACTGAGTATTCTTAAAGTATATCTCTGAATTATGTATTTCTAATTTACTCTAGACAATAAGTATTAAGATGGGTTGGTGAGGTAGAAGTGTTCTTTAAACTCAGGAGAAGATTAGTGAAACCCATATCTGAAAACCAACCACAAGAACAAGAAGAATGGACACTACTATGACATAATTTGGAAGGGTTTGTTAAAACAATCCTGTCAGAGTTCAATGAGCAATTTCTTATATGAAATCAGGCACCACTTTTTCCTTTCATTTTAAATTGTTCTAGATTCACCAGTGAGTTGAAATTTATTAGTAATATGCCACTAACTATAAATATTATGTTGATTTTAAGCCATTGTGGTTAATGGGCCACTGAAAATGACCTTCTGTGAATCCTGGAATTTTCCTGCAGGCCTCATGTGGTGGGTTCTTACCACCTGTGTATGCTCTCATTTCTTTCACGAAGTATATAAAATTCTTTAAATTGATTTTATATTTTCCCTGTTTGTGTGTATGTTATTCTTCAGTCTTTGGTTTTTTTCTTCAGACAATATTTGGTTACATGTCTTAGAATTTGAACTATTTTTTCAAATAACTTGTAGATTAACAGATGATGATTTTTTTTTAGTAGGAGTAAGATTGGTATATATATCCCATTGTAGTCACAGATCAGATCAAGTTATTTGTGTCTAGTTTTTCTTTTCATGTCAAATGTCATTGCTTTGAGTATTTGAGTATTTTTTCATGTAAATTTGCTTTTCATGTTTATATTTATATATATTTTATTTTGACTACAATTTCCTCTTCAATCATTATACTAAAGGATATATTGGAGTTAGTACCGAAGATAATGAGTACATCAGATTCAATAAATTATAGAACTAAAAAAAATAAGCTTGTCTATTTTTTCCACTTCAAAGAATTTTCTTTTGTAAATGAAATAGCAAGGTGACTTTATGGGGTGCATTGTTTTGATGAGAGAGTTTGAGAGAGGAGAGTTAATACAATTAAATTCAAAGCCATGGGGCTGGAGAGATGGCCTAGCGGTTAAGAGCGCCGACCGCTCTTACAGAGGACCCGGGTTCGATCCCCAGCACCCACATGGCGGCCGAGAGCCGTCTGAAACTCCAATTCCAGGAGAACTCCAGTTCCAGGGGAATCCGAGACCCTCTTCTGACCTCCGCAGCATTGCACGACACGGGTGCACAGACTTGCATGCAGACAGTACATTCATACACATACAGAAATAAATAAAAAAAAAATTTTAATAAAAAAAAAATTCAAAGCCATAAACATTGTGGTTCTAAGTGATAACAGTTTATTATTTTGAACATCCTTGTTTGAGATGTCTTTTGGAAGAAGAACATTGAGCATTATCTCTGTAGGCTATGGTGGTTTTATTAGTTGTGTCGAAATTTCTTATTTCTCAACCTATAGGAAAAGCAAGCTGAATACCAGGGAGAATGGCTTCCCCCTCCCCTGCATTCTCACATCTCCTTAACTCTCTTTATATCTTCTTGCTTCACTGGGGAACAAACCCAGAGTCTTAAGCAAACAAAAATTCCCTAAATCTGATCTATACCCTCAGCGTGAGTTTGCACTGTATCTTGTCATCACCCTCCCTGGCTATGACCTGAGGGGGGTTATCAGCATTTTAACGTCTAGATTCTTAGGGGCTGGAGAGGTGGCCTAACGGTTAAGAGCACCAACCACTCTTGCAGAGGACCTGGGTTCAATCCCCAGCACCCACATGAGTACTGTCTTTAACGCCAGTTCCAGGGGAATCA
The DNA here is from genome assembly GCA_009823505.1 of Rhizomys pruinosus. Taxonomy (NCBI): domain Eukaryota; kingdom Metazoa; phylum Chordata; class Mammalia; order Rodentia; family Spalacidae; genus Rhizomys; species Rhizomys pruinosus. The sequence continues at coordinate 205,724 of VZQC01010758.1, forward strand.
GACACCCTTTTCTGACCTCTGTGGCATTGCACGACATGGGTGCACAGACATACAAAAACAATTTTTTTTTAAAAGTCAAGGATAGAAATATATACATGCAAGTTTGAAAAAAAAATTTAAAAAATCTAGATTCTTTACCTTTTCATTCTCTCCTTAGCTTGCAAGGTCTCCTTCCTAGGCCATCCTCATCCTTGCCAGTGTAGCAGGTACTTAGAAACTACTTCGCTAAGAATGTATTGACTCCTAACTTGGGCATACATGGTAGCTAAAAGCAGACATCTCTGTCCACCTCGTTTATATCATTTCTGTTCATGCTGAAGGCACAGAGATAACTCATTCTCCTTAATCTGCACTCATCTTGGATTTCAAGATGAGCAAAGTCTATGAGGACAAACCCCTTCTCAGCTGAAGGTGATTATCCATGAGAGTGAAACTGTTCGCACCCCTAAGCAGAGGCGATCATCTTGTAGAACCCAAATAAGCCCTCTCAGCTAGTAAAAGTCATTCCTAATTAAAATTACTAAAAGATTGCCAAGTTATCAAGACCACTTTGCAGGTCTAGAACTGAGGCAATGATGAGAAAATTATAGGCAAAATCACATCTTTAACACGACTTCCTAATTCTGTATACCTCACACCGTCTACTTAAATCTAAAGACCATGTTTGTACCATGAGAATGGACTCGGGGGTCTTTGGGTCTCTGTATCTGTTCTTCTCATTGGGGCTCCATTCTGTCAACTTTTCACCATTGTTTCCTCTTGTCTTTAGTTGGCATATTGAGATAGGTGACCCAGCCTCAGTCGTAGGGCCTACAGGAGCCAGAGTTTTCCTCTAAAATTCCAGTGATTTCATTATCAAAATTATTCTCAATTCAGAAGTCACTTCCTCAGAGACATTTCCCTTGACAAGCTACTTCTTTACTCCTAAGCCAACCTTCACACTCTGCTGTTTTTCATTGGAGGACGTACTGCCGTGGGCTTGATATTACACATCTATTTCTTATTATCCAGCTCCACCCTTAAAATGCAAACCTTATGATGCAGGGGACTTTCTAATTCACCCCTGTGTCCTGGGCCTAGAAAGTGCTTAGCAGAGGGCTTACAGTGGCTAATTTTTTAATAAGTACATAATTATTTACATATAATTAGATGTAAGCATTTTAGCTTTTTTTTTATTTCTGTACGTGTATGAATGTACTGTCTGCATGCAAGTTTGTGCACCCATGTCGTACAGTGCCGCGGAGGTCAGAAGAGGGTCTTGGGTTCCCCTGGAACTGGAGTTCTCCTGGAATTGGAGTTTCAGATGGTTCTCGGCCGCCTTGTGGGTGCTGGGGATCGAACTCAGGTCCTCTGTAAGAGTGGTCGGTGCTCTTAACCGCTAGGCCATCTCTCTAGCCCCAGATGTAAGCATTTTAAAGAATGAATAGCAAACTTAATTATCAATAAGAGAAGAAACAATTCTCCCCACTGTAGAAATCTGAAATACAGATTTAATAGATGACTTAATGTGGTTCTATTGAAGATCTGCTACATCTTTACATTTCATTCTAATTTTGGCCTCTCCTTTGAGGACACAGCAGAGATCCCTTTCATTAAACTGCATGCAGCCCAGGAGACCTGACCTGGGCTTGTTAGGAAGGATAAAAGAAGTTTGATAGAGGGCTAAGTGAATTGATCCACACCGCACAAAGCCATTGGGGAAATGGTGGTCATTTGGGATGTGTTTGGGTATCATCAGAGAGATTTAATTTTGTTAATTATCCCAAATCTACATGGTAATCACATAAGGAAACTGTCTGTTATGTATGCATGAAGGAATACTTTCACTTAAATATCACTTAAGGGATTTGAAAACCTCACAGAGCTGATAAATCCCATCAAGTTTCTGCTGTTGGTGGGAGATCTATGCTCACAAAAGTCCTCTGCAGACCACAGTTTATCCTATAAATCTCAGAAATCCTTAATACCCTTTATTTTTCATAGATATGCAACTACTTTCATTTAACAACCAAAATAAGCCTATAGCTAAAGTACTAAGTAAAATAAAATGAGCCTTTCATAAACACACATAGAACACATAATAAAATGTGAGGATGTGAGGGTGGTCTGGCTACATCATCTACAGCCATCGGGATTAATTCCTGTGATTGGCTGGGCTGACTAGGTGACTGTCTTTCATGGCTCCTTCTGCTGCATAGTTGGTGGAGGAGCATGACCTTCCCCAATAGATTTGGGATAATTAACAAAATTAAATCTCTCTGATGATACTCAAACACATCCCAAATGACCACCATTTCCCCAATGGCTTTGTGTGGTGTGGATCAATTCACTTAGCCCTCTATCAACCTTCTTTCATCCTTCCTAATAAGGCCAGGTCAAGTCCCCTGGAAGAGCATGACCTTCCCCTAAGAACCATTCTTAGGTCTTTTGTTGCTCTCCTGTGCTTGAATTGCCAAACAAGTTCTTCGGAAAACACATGTTCATGGGCTGTGGGGATAGCACAGTGGTGAAAGGCTGAGGATGAGAACCGCAAGAAAACACATGTTCAGATGAGAGAAAATAACCTGGGAAGTATAAACTGGTGCATCCACTATGAAAATCAGCGTGGAGATTTTCCCCACATCTACAGATAGAGCTACTGTATGACCCAGCTATCCCACTCTTGAGCATATGCCCAGAGTACTCCATATTCAATGGCTTGGATACAGGCACACTCATCCATAGCTCACAGTTGTTCTATTCTATTCGCAATAGCTAGGAAATAGAAACAGCTTGGATGCCCGTCACTTGATGAATGGATACTGAAAATGTGATACATTTAGACAATGGAGTTCTACTCAGTGGTTAAAAAAAGATAAAACTATGAAATTTGCAGGTAAATAGAGGGAACTAAATAGTAAGATCCTATTGTTAAAGATACTGCACACTCAGGATGCAGCATCCATATAAATCAAGCCAGAACTAAGCTTGGAAGCCTCCACCCCCACTAACATTCATAGTGCTAGAAGGTGCAATGTAGACTGCTATAGGAGAAAAGCTATCAATGGTCTTGTCCAGCTACGGATCCTAACACTGACAGCACTCCACCCCACTGGCAAAACAGTTCCATTTGTGCAATAGTGACATAATTGGTTTGAGTGTGTGTGTGTGTGTGTGTGTGTGTGTGTGTGTATGTGTGTATGTGTGCATGTGTGTGTGGTAACCAACCACTTTCTTATTAGATCTGAGGCCCAACATGGGAAGAAATATATACCTAGTACTGTAAACCTGGGTAAAAACCTATTGCTGGGAATGCCACAGGCTCTTACTAAAACTTACTATTGAGATTACACTAAATAGGTTAGGCACTAAAGTGATTTCTCAATATTTATATTTATGTTCTTAGTCTGGTGCTGCAGTCTATTTGGCCAGAAAAACTTTGGCAGTGGGCAGTGATTACTACATCATAACTGTTCACCATGCTGACAAGGAATGACTGTTGAGTGGTCAGCCCTAAATGTGACATCTATGGTGACTGCTCCAAAAGCCATGAAGCATCATGGAAAATAGGACAGAAATGTTGCATTGACAGAGACTGAGTGACAGGAAATGTGCCATGGCCAATGTAATTCTGAACACAATGGCTATGGCTACCTGCAGAGGGCCTTTACAAAAAAGCGAGACATTGGAAGTAGGAAAGGTATAAAAGGGAAGAGGCCTGTTGGGTTTGTAGGAGTGGGAGAAGGATAAGAGAGGGTAGTGAGGAAAATATGTTCACAGTACATTGCATATATGTATGAAGTTTCCAAAAATTAAAAAAAAAAATTTTAGCCACCTGAAGCACATGCTATTTTGCATGTTATAGATCTTCCTCTACAGCTGGGGTGTAGGTCATTGGTAGAGAGTTTATCTAACACACTCAGTGCCCTAAGTTTGATCCTCACCATCATATGTGGCTACATCACACACACACACACACACACACACACACACACACAATTAATTCTCATAGTGCAATTAAAGTACTCATCTGTGCATTTGATCAACACATATTCTTTTTACTTATTTACATTTTATTTGTATGAGTGCCTGCAAGCACGTACCACATGTGTGCAGTGCCCATGGAAGAGAGAAGAGGGTGTCTGATACCCTGGAACTGCAGTTAGGGCCAGTTGTTTGCTGCTATGTGGGTGCTGGGAACCAATCCTGGATCCTCTGCAAGAGCAGCCATTGCTTTGAAGTGCTGACCCATCTCTCCAGCCGCTCATCACATATTCTTATCCCCTTTTCTGCCATTTACATTTTTTTCCTACATGGAATTTTCCATCTTCATAGTTCTGATTTACAGTCTCATTGCTTTACTTACTGTGTCTCTGAGATTGCCAGTACAAACCCAACAGAAGACAAGCTAAAGCTCCAATTTTATCCCAACAGGAAAGAAAATATGCTTATGAATTCCCTTAGGAAATAAAATTTCTCTACTTGTTTAGGTTGATGTAATGGTGATATTTCTTTTTCCTTTCCATTAGCATATGTAAAAATGATGGTAACTAAGAGTTAAATAAGAGACAGGCAGCTTACAGACTCTGCGGCCAGGTGAGGTACCTGTGCACAGCCTTGCTGCCCAGCCAGGGGCTCAACCTCCCACCTTGGGGACAAGAGAGAAGAGCTGTGTGTGCAGATAGACTGGCGGCCTGCAGACTCGGCAGCCAGGTGAGGTAGCGGCATGTGGGCAAAAGGAGTAAAGACCCCCGCCCCCCCAGCTCAAGTTACTGGTACTGTAGTGGAGCCCATAAGCTGCTGGTGCTGTGGTTGGGACAGTCCATCAGGTGCAGTATCAGTGATTCTATATGCACAGCCAATGCTAAGGAAAAAAACTGGCAGGAAGCGGAGTGACCAACCAGTCCTCCATATTAACATTCGAGATTAGCACCAGAATTCAAACAAACAAATAATAACAACAAAATCCACATGCCAAAGAGAAATCAACAATATGGGAAAAGCTCATAATAAATCCCCAATTAATCCCCTACCAGTCCTGTAGAAGATCCCAATGACAGACAGCACCATGCACATTCGGCAACCTTGCTACCCAGCCAGGGGATCTGCTGCCACCTCTAGAACCATAGAGAAGAATTGTGTGTGTGCATAGAGGGACAGACAGTGGTGTGCAAACTTGGCAACCAGGTGGGGTCCAGAGTGCAGGCCAAATAAGTAAACACCCCCCACACGGGTGGAACAACCATGAAATGTGGGACACTATGAAAATCCCAACCTCCACATCATAGGGATAGAGGAAGGAGAAGAATCTCAAGAGAATGGTATTGATCAGATCTTCAACAGAATAAAAGAAGAAAATTTCCCCAAACTGAAAAAAGACGAACCCATACAAATACAAGAAGCACATAGAATACCAAATAGACAAGATCAGAAAAGAAATTCCCCATGCCATATCACAGTTAAAACACTAGATGCTCAAAACAAAGACAAAATACTGAAAGCCATAAGAGAAAAACAACAATGACATATAAGGGGAAACCCGTCAGAATCAGAGCTGACTTCTCAGTGCAAACTATGAAAAGCCAGAAGAATGTGGACCAAAGTATTCCCAGTACTAAATGACCTTAGATGCCAGCCCAGATTACTATACCGAGCAAAAATGTCAATTACAGTTGAAGGAGAAAGAAAAATATTTAATGACATAAACAAAATGAAAGAACACGTGTCAAAAAACCCAACACTTCAGAAAATACTCAAAGCAATTCAAAGGACAGAAGAAAGGACCAACTATCCTCAAGCAACCCAAGAGAGAAATTAACAAAAGCATGACAGAGTAAATAAATACCTAGACCAAGAATGCAAACAAAAAGTAAGTTGAAAGGAAACAACACACATCTCTCAATAATAACCTTAAATATTAATCGTCTAAACTCCCCAATCAAAAGACATAGACTGAGAGAATGGATTAGGAAACAGAATCCATCTATATGCTGCCTCCAAGAAACCCATCTCACCCTCAAGGACAAACACCACCTTAGAGTGTACGGATGGAAAAAAAAACATTCCAAGAAAATGGTACCAAAAAGCAACCAGGAGTTGCTATTTTAATATCAGACAAAATAGACCTCAGTAAAATTAATCAGAAAAGACAAAGAGGGCCATTAAAGCCTTAACAATGGGACAATTAACCAGGAAGATTTCACAGTCTTAAATGTTTATGCACCAACTCTGGTGCACTGAACTTTATAAACAAAATCATTCAGGCCTAAAGACACAGATTAATCCCAGTGCACTAATAGTGAGGGACTTCAATATCCCCTGAGTCCCTTGGATAGGTCAACTGAACAAAAAATAAACAGAGAGACCTCAGAAGTGAACAATACAATACACCAAATGGCAGGTGGATCTTTGTGAGTTCAAGGCCAGCCTGATCTACAGAGTGAGTTCTAGGATAGCTGGGGCTACAGGGAGACCCAGTCTTGAAAAGACCAAAAAAAAAAAAAAACCCAAAAAACCAAAAACAAAAAATATAAGCTTGGGGTGACTATGAATATATGTCTAATCATATATAAGATAAATTTTAATAACCAAGATTTTGTAATTGCCTTTTGTTGAGATTAAGTTTTTGTTATTTTTAACCAAAATACTTTTAAAGCAGATGAACAAAATGAATACCTTAAAATGCTTTGAAAGTAAACTAAATCAAAAAAATAAGTATTGAATGAATATGATCTTTATATAACCATCTTAGATATTGTTTTCTATAAATAATTAGTATTTAAAAATTTTGTGCATTAAAACCACTTTATCATCTCACCCCAATAAGGCTGGCAAGGATCAAGAAAACGAATGATACCAACTGCTGGAGAGGGTGTAGAGAAAGGGGAACACTCATCCACTGCTGGTGGGAATACAAACTTGTACAACCACTATGGAAAGCAGAATGGAGAACACTTAAAAGACTCAAAATGAGCCTACTGCCTGACCCAATCATACCACTTCTGGGAATATATCCATCAGACTCTTCCTACCGTAGAGATATATGTACAGCCATGTTTATTGCAGTTCTCTTCACAATAGCAAAGAGCTGGAATCAACCCAAGTGCCCCTCAACCGATGAGTGGATAGAGAAAATGTGATATATCTACACAATGGACTTCTATGCAGCGGTAGAGAAAGATGACATCATGAACTTTGCAGGTAAATGGATGGAACTAGGTTTTGAAGTAACACAATCACAGAAAAACAAATGAATGGTATCCCTCATCTGTGGATGCCAGTACCAAGTACCTAGTTGTAAGACAAACTGAGAAATGTTAATGTTATATTCCTCATGATCTAAAGACAACTGTGCATTGTGAATCCCTAAACAGGTTCTAGAGCTGACCTAACATTTATTTTCAAACCTTGGGTTTTTGATATGTGATGGAGGGTATGTGTCCATCTTTTAGAGTAATATAGGATTAAAATGGAAAGATATGAATCAAGAAATGTGATATGGAAATAACATACAGTTTGTTTCCAAATGATACAATTTTAATATAGGTGCAATGTAACAGGCTGGTGCAACTTAGCTTTTCTGGGTGCTTAACAACCATACTTAACATCCATACCAATTTGGCTGAGGGACCTAAGGGACAACTTTGCTCCTTGCCCTCAGAGGTCAACCAAGTCTTAGGGGATTATGCATGGGGGCATCTCTTGAAATGTCCTAAAAATGTGGGTCAACAGTCTTCCTGTTCAGGGAGGTCTTGGAGAGCCACTAATGGGACTTCAGCCAGTGTCTAGTCTATAAAGAGGAAAGTCTGCTCATGCTTCAGAAAAGGAAGCCTGGTCTAGCAAGACCTGATTTTGTCCTCAAGTGGATGGAACTGGTAAATGAAAAGCTGAAGGGAGCAAGGTGCATCCCCCCCCCAAATCCCCAAGAGACCCCTGAGGACCAGATCCTCAACTGACCTTCATAAAACAAAAGCCTTGGTTAATATTGGCTAATTATGTGGCTTTAAGCATCTAAAAGGAAAGTACAACCAGAAATAATCAGTAAGGCCAGAGAAACTGTACTGCAGACATAGAACTTGAGATCTTAGTAAAGAGATAAAAAGAAAAAAAGAGAGTGTACTGTTGTTTGGTCTGTCTTCAATTCTTACTAGCAAGTGCATCTACCCTGAGGCTGCCACCACTTTTGGCACTCCTCAAAGACATGAGACACAGCTTTTTAACCTTCCAATATGGACTGAAGACTCAGGTCTCTCCAGGAATCCTCCAAACCTTCAATGCCAGATGGGGACTGCTGTGATACCCAGCTTGTGGACTAAACAGCTAAGGGGATGTCAGCCTCATCAGAATATAGACTGCCATTGTTGGACTACCTGGGCTGTATCATGGAGGCCAGTACAAGGGTATCAAGATAGGATGTGTGCTTACTGGACTTCATTTGGGGGACCATGGGAGGGAAAGACCCCAATGTGGAGCAAAAGTGCAGGATTGATGGTTGTTTGGGATTGCCAAGGAGGAACTTTTGAGCACCTCCTTAAGGAAAACATGACATCTATTAGGGAAAAAAAGTCCTCTAATTCAAGTGATATGTGTATGTATGTATATATTTATGTATATATATAACTATGTATATATATGTATATACTGTAGCAATACAAGTTGGAGAGAACAACAAAAGAACTGAAAGAAAGAAAATACTCTGGAAAGACTCAGAAAAAGATTCAGCTCCCTGTAGCCCCAGCTGTCCTGGGACTCACTCTGTAGACCAGACTGGCCTTGAACTCACAAAGATCTGCCTGGCTCTGCCTCCCGAGTGCTAGGATTAAAGGCGTGCACCACGATGCCTGGCGAAGTGACTGAAGTTTTAAAAAATTTGTTTTGACACAAATAGCATATGAAGACAATTACCAAAGATACACATGACACATGACACAATTATGTGAGATCTCAACACATGAAAACACATGACAGAATTACAGGGAATCTTAACAAATGAAAATGATTGTCATATACATACATGACATAATTACATGAAAACTAGTTGCACCCCAAACATGATAATTTAATCCTACAGTATGTTCTCTCTAGATATGTAGGCTCTGAATAAAAAAGCAAGGCAAGGAAGGGTTGAGCATTGAGAGATAAACTGAGACTGGTTAAGGTGAGAGCTTGGCTGGTGAAGAGCACCTACTATCATGAACTGCAGAGAAAAGTCTTGGGACAGCAGACCACAGACCAGGCAGGGCCAAGGAGAGCCATAGAGAGAGGGAGGGAAAAACAGGCACACAAAACCCTGCCAAGCTGTCCAGGATGCCCCTCCCATGGGGCTAGGCCTCAGAAAGTGGAGAAAGGCAAGGGGCTGTCTGGGGTTCGAGCCTGCTATCCTAGAAATTTGAAGAGAGGAGGGGTGGATAGAAGGAGTTTCCAGAGACAAGGAGCTTGAATTTTCCCAGAGAAACAAAGAGGAAGAAGTTTTGTTCAGAAAACCTGTCAGTGTTTGTGTGACTGGGAAATCAAATGCAAAACAAGCACAGGATTCTGTCCACTGAGAAGAATTTAATAACATTTAAAGCCAAACCAGGGTTACAGAGGGAGGTTGGGTTAGTTAGCTTGAGGGTGGAAAAGCCTTAGAAAAGGGAAGAGCAGAGAGTGGAAGGAAAAAGGTGAAAGAATGACAAGAAGGTGAAACTCAAAAATTAATCCCATCTAGAAACAGGTTAGACAATGTTAAAATTAAAACTCCCACTGGAAACCTGGCATTACTTCCTGAGTCTGACATTAAAATGCACTGAACTTTTTTTCTTTATTCTTTATTCTTTATTCTTTTTTAATTTTTTAACAATAAGTAATAATTTATGAGTACAAGCATCCTTCATGTAAAACCAATTTGCAAGCAGTTGTGCCCAAACCCACACAGCCCATGGGTCCCACCATCCATTTGAGGGGGCTTGTATGTTCAATCAAATTGATCAGATGAGTGTCCAGACTGTATTGCTGTAGTCTCGTCATTCACCCCAATCACAGCCCTTACATTCTACCATGCCCCCTCTTCTGCAGATTGTTCCCTAGGCTTAGAAAAAGAGGGATGCATATTAAAAGAACAAGAGAAAGACTGCATCAGAAAACGGACTGAAATGGTGAACCAGGAGGGATGGGAGGGGCGGGAGAAGGACATGGGTCTATATTCTATTAATGTATATTTAATTTAAAATTACATGGTATTTTACTTAAAATTTATATAACAATAACTTTGGGATTAACATATATAAATGTTCTCTATAATTTTTGTGTTATGCAGTATCATCTTGTAACAACCTCTTTTACCTGTAGGATAATTTAACTTAAGGAATTAAGTTTGCTTCCCAAATTAGCAACATACAATCACCCAAAAAAGCATGGACAAATTTGATGAAATTTACACCTTGATCCCTGCCTATAGGTATGTGTACTACAACTGCCTTTTTGAGACTCATGGGTCAAATAAATAAATAAATAAATAAATAAATAAATAAATAAATGGGGGGATACAGTTACATATTAAACCTTTTTGTCAAAAACTTTCAATTTAATCTTAAGACTAACCATGGGAAAAGATTTGTATGTTCCCACAGGTCAAAACGTCACCAACTCAAAGGCTGAGAAAGAAAGGATACAGCCTTCCATCGTGTAGGTTGTACCAAGAAATACCAGCAGAGAAGTTGACCCATCTTAACAATAAAAGGAAGAAAAGCCTCAGACTGCTACAAGCATCAAACATATCTGAGGACCATAGGTGTAACATCTGTTTACAGTGAGTCCTAAAGAACTTTACCTTCTAGGTACAGCACAGTTTCAATATGAGAGACCTCCTTACCTCTTTTTCGTAGAACAAAGAAAAACATCGTGGTAATGAAGTCATCCTCTAACTGTAAATTAGAGCTGACTGTTATAGGAGTAATCTCTTATAAAATGGTAAAACTGCTTTCTTTAATTGACTAATATACATAGGAACTGTAAAAAGGATTATTCTCTATTCAGAACCAAATATAATACTAAAGTCTCTTTAGGTGGTGCATATAAACAAAATATATTAATACAGGAGAGCACTGATAGCAGCAATGGATTA
>VZQC01010758.1:223423-236744 GCA_009823505.1 Rhizomys pruinosus
AAGACCCCCATGTGGATCAAAAGTGCAAGATTGATAGTTGTTTGGGATTGCCAAGGAGGAACTTTCGAGCATCTCCTTAAGGAAAACATGACATCTTTTAGGAAAAAGAAATCCTCCAGTTCAAGTGATATGTGTATGTATGTATGCATATATATGTATATATACTGGAGCAATATAAGTTGGAGAGAACAACAACAAAAGAACTGAAAGAAAACTCTGGAAAGACTCAAAAAAAGATAAAGGACATGTATGGCAGACTTCAGGGACTCGGGTGGGGTGGGGGGGCATGGAAAGGGAAGTGATTCTAGATTCTATTGAGAAATGATGTATGACCTATGGAAAAAGTTTAATAATAAAATAAAAAAATTATATAAAAAAGAAAAAGAATTGTAGACATATTCAAAGACATCAAAGAATATATTTAAAAAATGAATTCAGTAGTTCTGGTAAGTTCCCAGGTGTCACTATATTAAATTATTCCATGTGGTTGGATTAAGATGGAGGCAAGGTCATACAGGTCACTGTCATTTTGATAATGTCCAATGTGGCAACCAAGCCATGTAGTTATCCCCACATTGATGATGTCAACAACCAAGATGGAGACCAGATCACATGGTTGCCTCCCTGTTGGTGAAGTCATTAGCCATGATGCTGAGCAACCCACAGGGATACTACCTTAGTGAGTCCAGCTCTATGATAAAATAAACTCATCTCCCACCAGGGTACATCCTGTGGGATTCACATATCTCACAGGTTAAATGTCTACAGCAACTCTTTTTACTTTTTGAACAGCACCCAATTAAGTTATACTTGATACAACAGGAGAATTTATGTTCATATATGTAGGCCCCAGTTAGGAAAGCAAAGCAAAGCAAAGCAAAGGAATTCATTATGTCAAATCAAGGAAGGGAGTCCATGCCCTCAGCACCCATTGCAACAGTGAATATGAAGCCATGTCCTCTGGAACTTGTTTTCCTTAGATGCAACTGTTGCTGGCAAAGAAACTGACGAACGCAGCAGGAAAATGAGGAGCTATACCAGCTGCTTTGAAACCACATGGTCTAAGAACTGCTTGGTCCCTGATGGACCTGAGATCTGCATGGCCCCAAAATAAATAAGTTATTAGAACTTTGGGGATGTATTTGTGGTCACCAAGATGATATGGGAAGAAAGAGAGTGCCCTAGAGGGCTCACAGTTAGGCTGAGCATGGTAGCACATGCCTTTAATCCTAGCACTTGGGAGGCAGAGGCAGGCGGATCTTTGTGAGTTCAAGGCCAGCCTGGTCTACAGAGTGAGTTCCAGGACAGCTGGGGCTACAGGGACACCCTGTCTTGAAAAGACCAAAAAAAAAAAAAATCTAAAAAAATAAAAAGAATTTAAGAATGGATTCAAACGGAGGCTTTAGAACAATTTAGGAAAGGAATTTAGGACAATTTCATTAGAATTTAAAGAAAAGTTCTCAAGGTAGGCAAGCTGGGTAACTCAGCAGCTGCCTTGAGAAGAATGGAAGGAAGAATTTAAAAAGCCATGAGGCCATGTAGTTTCAGAGTTGGTCAGTCACATGGCAGAGTGGCAGCCACATGGTAGGGAGAAGAAAGTTTTGGAAAAAAAAGTTGAGAAGTACAAGATGCTAGGGCAGCCCAAGAAAGCATGTTTAGAAAAGGATATGAAGAAGAAAAGGAGAGACTGTGCTTTTCTGAAGAATGTTTTGGGCAGACTTACCATGACCTACATGTCTATGGTTGGGTTAGAAGCAAACAGAGAAGTATTTGATAAGTAGAACAAGGTAGCTATGGTCTTGCCTGTGGTGTGGCAGAAGTTGGCAGGATCTGTGAGAATTTCTTAAGTTTATATTGGACCCAAGCTGTGTTGTAGGTGAGGCTTCATAATGTCCCTAAGTCCAAGAGGAGACAGATTTTAGGAGGAGAGAGAGAGAGAGAGAGAGAGAGAGAGAGAGAGAGAGAGAGAGATTAGGAGGGTAGGAACACAAGAGGAAGATGGAAAGGCAAGAATATTCAGAGGACAAGGGCCCACTGGGGGCAGTCAGAGCCCCTGAGCCACTTTAATCTGCAGATCAGAGACAGACTGAGGTAGAGACCCTTCCAAGTCCCGGATGAGGAAGGGAAAGCTTAGGTCTTCCCAGCATGGCAGCGGTCAGAGGCATCCATGTCACACTGCAGTTCCTCCACAGATAGTTGCCCAAGTCCCTGGACACAGCATCTAGAGGACGAGTTATGGACGCCCTTCAGCAGGGTGTGAGGAGATGTTCAGCATATGATAGGACTTGAAACTGAGTCGAACACCTCCAGAGAGGACAGGAGGGAAGATCTCTAGGCAGGATAGTAAAGTAAGGAAAGAGAGTGAGAGTGAGAGGGGTGAGAAGAGGAAGGGAGGGGACAGAGAAATAGATTGGCAACTCCCCCCGGGGGTTCACTTAACCAGACAGAGGAAAGAAGCTGAGAAAAGACAAGACTCAAAACTTCCTGGCCAGATTTAGTGGATGGTAGGAGCCATCAGAGGCAAAGAGGGTGATTCCTTGTCACAGGGCAGCAGTTTGGTTTGGCAGGAGGGACAAGGTCATGAGAGACCTAGGAGTCCCTCCTGGGTTTCAGCAGCAAATGTATGAAAAGGGGGCATTGAAGACCACTGACCAAGACAACTTCATGGGGGGGAGGGGCAGCAGTTTATTGACCACTGGACTGCCTTCCCCCAGGGTCAGGTAGAGCAGCAACCAGCTGCAGAAGTCAGGCAGCTTTTAGAGGCAGTTAGGGACTTAGGTAACTTTCCATGATGTAGGCTGGGTGGCTTGGCCCATGATTGGCAGAGGGACTTGCCTGGGCGAAGCCCTGACCCCCCATTTTAGACCATTGGCAGCTGCACCACCATTTTAGGAATCTGCTAGCAATCGGACGGTAGGCTATAATTTTTATCAAATCATTTCTTTTGGAGAATCATGTTCTCATAACTTCTCCCCAGGTATCCCTTCCCTCATTTTTAACTGGAAAGTTATAAATGAAAAAAGTTGATGTGCTGCTTCTATTTACCTAAATGTGAGCTTATATCCTTTTAGGCCAAAAAAAAAAAAATCTATTCAATCTAATTTCCAGACCCAGAAAACTCATACTTTAATTTGTAGAGGTAGCTTCATATTAATTATCCTCAGAGACATATTTTGATGCTTTCCCAGTTGAAAAATATTTTCTAGATGACTAACTAGTCACTACTTTTCCCTTCAGCAACATAAACTGGACTTTACAACATAAGGAACCTGATTTATTAACCTCTCCTCTGGTGAGATATCTTGCTAAATGCCTCCATATCAGTGAGCTATGTTTAAGATGCTTCTTCTAGGAGGCATTTATTTTTATTTATTTATTTATTTATTTATTTATTTATTTATTTATTTTTTTGGTCTTTTCGAGACAGGGTCTCCCTGTAGCCCCAGCTGTCCTGGAACTCACCTTGTAAACCAGGCTGGCCTTGAACTCACAAAGATCTGCCTGTCTCTGCCTCCCAAGTGCTAGGATTAAAGGCGTGAGCCACCATGCCCGGCTCAGGAGCATTTATTAAAACAGCCACACTCCACAGGAGAGTTACAGGATGAAGATACAACCAGAACATGGTGCCCAATGCTGACCTGAGTTTCTATTAGGAAGACATGGATTCTTTAGCTGAAAACTCTCTTTTTTCTGTGGTGGTGGACACATCGTCATCAGGTTCTTGCTCAGGGGTTCCCTGATTCTTCTAGTTTTTATGATTTCCATAAAAATTCAGATAAGGCACATAGAAAGCAGTGCATAAATTTAGAATTTATTGTAGAGGAAAGGGTAGCACACTGTCAAGGGGTGAGAAGAGGAGAGGGCGGCAAACTGTCAAGGGGTGAGAAGAAGAGAGGGCAGCACACTGTCAAGGGGTGAGAAGAGGGAGGGCAGCACACTGTCAAGGGGTGAGAAGAGGAAGGGCAGCACACTCTCAAGGGGTGAGAAGAGGAGAGGGCAGCACACTGTCAAGGGGTGAGAAGGGGAGAGGGCAGCACACTGTCAAGGGGTGAGAAGAGGAGAGGGCAGCACACTGTCAAGGGGTGAGAAGGGGAGAGGGCAGCACACTGTCAAGGGGTGAGAAGGGGAGAGGGCAGCACACTGTCAAGGGGTGACAAGAGGGAGGGCAGCACACTCTCAAGGGGTGAGAAGAGGAGAGGGCAGCACACTGTCAAGGGGTGAGAAGAGGAGAGGGCAGCACACTGTCAAGGGGTGAGAAGAGGAAGGGCAGCACACTCTCAAGGGGTGAGAAGAGGAGAGGGCAGCACACTGTCAAGGGGTGAGAAGAGGGAGGGCAGCACACTCTCAAGGGGTGAGAAGAGGTGAGGGCAGCACACTGTCAAGGGGTGAGAAGAGGGAGGGCAGCACACTGTCAAGGGGTGAGAAGAGGAGAGGGCAGCACACTGTCAAGGGGTGAGAAGGGGAGAGGGCAGCACACTGTCAAGGGGTGAGAAGGGGAGTGGGCAGCACACTGTCAAGGGGTGACAAGAGGGAGGGCAGCACACTGTCAAGGGGTGAGAAGAGGAGAGGGCAGCACAATGTCAAGGGGTGAGAAGGGGAGAGGGCAGCACACTGTCAAGGGGTGAGAAGGGGAGAGGGCAGCACACTGTCAAGGGGTGAGAAGGGGAGAGGGCAGCACATTGTCAAGGGGTGAGAAGAGGAAAGGGCAGCACACTGTCAAGGAGTGAGCAGAACAGTGGTCAAAGGAACCATTGTCCCAATCTACATTTTAGGAAGGTTTTATACTATTTCTTTGTGGAACAGTTTTACTGAGGAGATTTTCCTGTAAGGGTATTTGACAGTTTAATTTAGATTGATTCTTATGGGAGGGGGCAGTGGCATGTACTTGTTCTTCATCAGAAAGTCTCCTTCTGGTCAGTGATTTTATAAGGGTTAGGGATCCTAGATGCCCAGGTTTAGATAGTTATCACTCAGTGATCTTTCCAACTGAACAGGATGCCACATTTTCTACCAGGACCAGAGATATGATGTAGATCTAGCCCCTAACCAGCAGAGTCTTGCAGCAGTTCCTGTTCATGTTTATACAAGATGCTGATTATGAGTGATTATATATTAAATAGATGCTCATTATCTATTAAAACATATGTTCATTCATTGTCAAGACAATTTGGAGAATATTATCTAGAAAAAGTTTCTCCACCTAGGGCTTGCATTTATTCAATATGTAGCTGCTAATTAGTCAGAAGCTAGCTTTATGCCTTGAAGTGTAGTCACTTTTAACTTTCATACTAGCAATACTTTTGGAAGAAAAACCAATGATTCAGTTTTCCTCTATGTCCAATATGTTCTGCTTTCACGGAGTTCTTGTATGCCGTCCTTTGCTGTCCCTTCCAACTTAGTTAGCATCTTGTCAGTAAGCCTGAGGAGGCTTAAGAGAGGTCCACACTTTGCCCAGTCTATGAGACTGCTGTGCCATGAATTGTAGTTAGTAAATAAAATAGCAGACCATGACTTTCCAGAAACTTCTATATGAATCTCTTCATATCTTTTCCCGAAGGTGCCCACTTGAGAGCTGGCATACAGATTAGAGGTAGAATACTTGCCTAGGTAGTGTGCTTAAGTACTTGCCTAGGTAGTATGCTTAAGTACTTGCCTAGGTAGTATGCCTAAGGCCCTGAGCTTTATCCTTAGCACTTCAGAAGGTAAAAACAAACAAACAACTAAAACAAAAACAAAAAACAAGCAAAACAACCCTTTCATTTATGGTTTACAAGATGGGTTAGAAGAGTCAAGCCAATCATCTCTTTATTAGGGTTCATAAATCCATGGAGTAAGTCAAGTACAAATGACAGCTCTATCTATCTATCTATCTATCTATCTATCTATCTATCTATCTATCTATCTACCTATCTATCATCTATCTATCATCTATCTATCTATCATCTATCTATCAATTATCTATCTATCTATCTATCTATCTATCTATCTATCTATCTATCATTTTATTAGTGCTAAGAATTGAACCCAGGCCTTCCAGCATGCTAGGTAAGCCTGCTACCACTAGCTACACCCCAGCCCCAAATGTCTGTATTTAATCTCATATTAAATTTCACTTTTTTCTTAAAGAATCCTAGATTAGACATGTCTCATCATTTTCAAATCAGTTTTCCTTTTGATCTTCTGAATATTGATATCTTAAAACTAATTTTAAAGTTCATTGATTAAAATGCATCTATTAATGCATGGAAGGCTCTTATGATTCTCTTACTATAGGTAAAAGAACGGGACGACTGAACTGAATCTTTGCTGCTTTTGCTAGATGATCAGGTCTGATAAAGGAGTCTCAGTGAAATCTACACTAACACAGAACCAAGAACAAAAGAAGCCCTGTAAAGTTAGAACCCAAATCAGCTGATTAGCAATTCCTTGGGATTCCCCATGGAGGAATGTGGCCTGCCTTAGCTTTCCTCTCCTGGGGGCAACATCACCAGGGCCACAGCTATTCAAATCTGGTCCAGATCCATTCATTAGGAAAACTGAATAACAAATCCATTTAATTCTGGCACATTTACATGTCATGGCAAAACTAGCGTGGTTGGAAGCAAACTAATTTGGATTTTAGCAGCAAGCTTTCTGTCAGCCTGTTTTTATCAGAAAAAGAATCACTGAAGTGATAAGGTAGTAAACAGAAGTGTGAAAGTAAAACCTGGATTGTTAGAAGAGCCAAGTAACTCTGTGAGTGTATAATTAATTTAGGAAGACACCAATTCCCAGGAATTCGAAATGTTATTACTTAGAATGCAGGAATACAGAATAAGCTTCACATTTTATAAACACATATCCATGTCTACACTAAGATTTCCTTTTAAATAGGAATATATGATTACTACTGGGATTTTTTTTTTTCCTCAGAGAAATGTTGATTTTAAAATGCTTTCAGCACTTGGCACGTAGATCAGAGGTACAGTGTATACTTGGGATGCACAAAACCCTGGGTTCAATCTTCAGTAGTGAGGGGGGAAGAGGGGGATTAAAAACAAATGCTTTCAGTTAAAGCAAATAGTCGGGCTACTCTTGCTTTTTGCAGTGAATACTAATGTGGTGCTATCACTCTGAAGAGCTTGTGTTTAACAAGCAGCCCTGTAGAAACATTTAATAATCTGTCTGCTATCATTATTATAAAATATGAAGATAAGGCGTGCTATGTTTGGAATGGGCTCTTGTGTTTAAACCCTTAGTCCCCAGCTGGTGATGCTGTTCTGGGAGGTGGTAGAACCATTGAGACTGTGGCCTGGCCAGCAGCTGTGACTCACTGAGGGCAGGCCTTGCAGGGGACTTTCCCCTTCTGCTGCTGGCTGAGCTCTCTGCTTCCTGGCTACTGCCACAATGTAACTAGCTGCAAGCTCCCAAGGCCACAGACAGCATGACCCATGAACTCTGACATCCTGCTATGTTGGATTGCTACCTGTGAGCTGTGAGCCAAAATAAACCCTTTTTCCCTTAAACTGCTTCTGTCCAGTACTTGGAAACAGAGACAGGATGAGAAGAGGAACTAATCCAAAGTGATGGGCACTAAATAAATAAGTATAATCACCTCTTGGAGCTGCTGGGGAAAGGTTGTCCTGACTTACAGCATTTGCCTATAATCTTGATGTAAATATTCATCATAACCCATTTCAAACTTAACAGATGACAGAATTGGGAAGAGGTAGAGAATATCAACATGTACACAAATAAAAACAGAAAATCTGTTTTAGTTACCCTTCTGTTTGTGGTGGTTTGAATGAGAATGTCCCCCATAGGCTCCAAGTATTTGGACATTTTGTCCTCAGTTGGTGGTGCTGTTTTGGGAGAACTTAGAAGGTGTGGCCATGCTGGAGGAAGCTCATCCCTGGGGGCGGGCTTAGAGAGTTCAAAAGGTCTTGCTAATCTTGTTGCTCACTGCTTCCTATGCTCACATGAGGATGTAAATCTGTGCTTCTTGCTCCTGCTAGGCCACCTCCTGCCACCATGCCTCCTCGCCATGATGGACTCTAATTCCCCTGGAGCCATCAACCATAAGCTCAAATAAACTCTTTCATTTACAAGTTCCCTTGGTCGTGGTGGTTCTATCACAGCAACAGAAAAGTGACTAATACATTGTTGCTGTGGTAAGACACCAGGACCAAGGCAGTTTGTAATTTATTTCAGGTTACAGTTCCAGGGATAAGGATCCAGACTTGAGGAGAAGGCATGGTGGCAAAGGTCACAGTCAGAGCAGAAAGCCAAGTGATCACATCTCCAGGCAAGCACAGGAAGCAGAATGACTATAAATCTGTCAAGGATTAAGAACTCCCATACCACTCCTAGGCATGTACCCTCAAGACTAACCCCACCGCAGAAATACATGCACAGCCATGCTTATTTCAGCTCTCTTCACATTAGCAAGGAGCTGGAACCAACCCAAATGTCCCTCAAATGATGAGTGGATAGAGAGAATGTGGTACATCTACACAATGGAGTTCTATGCAGCGGTAAAGAAAGACGACATCATGAGCTTTGCAGGAAAATGGCTGGAGCTAGATGACATCATGCTGAGTGAAGTAACACGGTCCCAGAAAAACAAATGATGAATGGTATCCCTCATCTGTGGATGCTAGTGCCAATTACCTAGTTGTAAGTATTTCTTGTGCACGGCCCCTTGAGCTTTTGTTCAAGCAGTTGGGAGTGATGCATATTGGAAACAACAACAGCAACAACAGAAAGGACTGCATCAAAGAACTGACTGAAACAGTGAACTTCTGCTCAAAACAGTCAACTTCCTCATGGAGAATATTGAGAAAGACTGAGAAAGAGATGAAAAGCATGTTTGGCAGAATGCATGAGCTCAGGTGTGGTGGGATGGGGGAACACGGGGTCAGATTTGATATATAGATATATATATATATATATATATATATAAATTAAAAAAAAAAGAACTCCCAAAGCCCATCTTCCATGATGTGCTTCCCCAGCATAGCACACCTTCAAGATCTCCCAAAACAGTGCCGCCAACTGGGGACAAAATTTCCAAATACTTCTAGCCTATGGGGTAACGTTCTCATTCCAATCACTACAGAACCTCTGCAGCATAAGTTCTATAGAGGAAGCCACAATAAAGCTATTAGAAGGTGTGTTGAGTTTAAGTACTTATATCATTGATATAATACATACATAATATGTGTATATATTCAATGTAATATTGTACAGTTATATATTATGTGATTGTGAATAATGGGTATTTTTTATAAGTTTACTAAGTTCTGGAAATGTAACAATCTTTGTGAATTAGTATGGCCCAACTGTATCATATTATGGCAAGCACCTTCCAGGCTAGTTAGCATTTTCCCTGAAGAAAAATATTTCATTTTTGAAGACTAGATGTATTAGTCAGTTTTCTGTTGCTGTAATAAAGCACCATGACCAAGGAACTTATAAAAGGAAGAGTTTATTTGAGCTTACGATGGACGGTTCCAGGGAATTAGAGTCCATTGTGGCGGGAGGCGTGGCAGCTGGATCTGGAGCAGCAAACCGAGGGTCACATCTTGCAAAGAGCACAGGAAGCAGAGAGCAACTGTAGACCACAAGTCTTGTTAAGCTCACTAAGCCTGCCCCCAGTGACACACTTCCTTCAGCATGGCCACGCACCCCAAGACCTCCAAAAACAGTGCCCCCAACTGGAGACAAACGTTTGAATACCTAGAGCCTATGGGGGACAGACATTCAAACCACCACATTCCACTCCCTGGCTCCCATAGGCTCCTGACCATATAAAATGCAAAATGCATTTAGTCCAACCCCAAAAGTCCCCATAGTCTCCACTAGTTTCAATGCCATTCAAAAGTCCACAGTCCAAAGTCTCTTCTGAGACTCAGGCCAATCTCCTAAACTGTAAGCTCCTGTAAAATCAAAAGACAAATTACATACTCTAAATATACAGTGGAACCGAATACAGATTCCCATTCCAAAAGGGAGGAATAGAGGCATAGTGAGGAAATACTGGACCAAAACAAGACCAAAAACCAGCAGGGCAAACACCAAGTTCAGTAGCTCCACATGCAACTTCTGGGACTTGACTTCCAAAGGGCTTAGATGGCTCAGCTTTTCCAGCTTTGCTTGCAACATACATCTCTTTCTTAGGCTGGTACCACTCCCTGTATGCAGCTCTCCTTGGCAAATATCTCACAAGTCTGGCATCTCGAATGTCATCTTGGGGTCTTCACTGCCAACCAGGCTTCACATTCACAGCTTCATGCAATGGCCTATCAGGGCCTACTTTATGCAGGGGCACCCCTGCTGCACTCTGCCTGACCTTGGCAGCTCTCTGAAACCATGGAGGAAGAACTGATGACCGCTTCACTCTTGCAAACTTCATGCCTCTAAAGCCAGCACCACGTGAATGAAACTGCCAAGTTTGGATGCAAGTCTGGGATGGACCCTGGCCTATCTTCAACACATTTGCAACTTTCTCTGCTTGGAGCTTGTGGAGGATTAGCTGGGTGTGGGTCTTGCCCTGAAATGATTCTTATTGTTTACTTGTAAATCTCCAGCCTCTCTTAATTCTCTAATCTCCTTATGAAAGGGAGCCTCCCCTTCACATGCCTTGGCCCCACCTTTAATCTTCCTAGTGCATTTTCAGATCCAAACTGTACATTCTGCATTTCTCTCTGCCCATCTGCTCTTCTTCACTGCAGATCTGCACAAAATTCACCATTAAAAGCCACACCACCATTTCTACATTAGGCTGTCTTGAAATATCCTCTGCCAAAGACATCAGTCCCATTGCTTTTCAACTTACATCAGGCAAGCATTTGGCTGTGGGAAACTGCTGCTAGGCTCTTTATCAAAATACCCAGTTGCTGCTAGTCTTTATTTTCCCCTGGAACTAACATCTTTGCAGACATGCTTTCTTCCAGGCCTCACTAGAATGGCCCTTTAAGCTCTAACTTACGTAGTCAACGCCTTTCCGCCAAAGTTCCAAATCTTCCACATTTCTCCAAACATACAACATGGTCAGTTCTCACAGCCAAGCCCACTCTCTGGTACATAATTGTATTAGTCAATTTTGTTGTTGTGATAAGTCACCATGACCAAGGAACTTATAAAGGAAGAGTTTTTTGAGCTTAGATTGGCGGTTCAGGGAATTAGAGTCCATGTGCGTGGAGGCATGGGGCTGGATTGTGGAGCAGCAAACCGAGGGTCACATCTCGAAAAGAGCACAGGAAGCAATAGAGGGCAACTGTAGACCAAGAGTCTTGTTAAGTCACAAGCCCTGCCCCCAGTGACACACTTCCTCCAACAGCCACACACCCAAGACCTCCAAACAGCCCACCACTGAGACAAATGTCTGAAACCTAGAGCCTATGGGGACACACATTCAAACCACCACCCTAGGATTATTCAAGATTTTTTATTTGTATTTTATATATGAATGCTTGTTCTGTCTGTCTGTCTGTTTGTCTGTCTGTATGTATATATGCATATATGCACACCATGTACGCACCTGGTGCCTGGGGAGCCAGGAGAAGGTGTTAAGATTCCCTTGAACTGGAGTTACAGGTGGTTGTGAGCTGCCACACCAACACTGGAAAACAAAGACAGGACCTCTGCAAGAAAAGCAAGTGCTCTAACTGCTAAGCCATCTTTCCAGCCACTAAAGGATGAAAATTCAAATTCCTTTTGTTAGCATCTTATGTCATATCTACATGAATGTTTTCTGGACATACTTAGTATATCATTCCAGCCAGCACTTCCTCTCGAGTCTTTAAGTATGATTCTAACAGACATCTTTGACAATTGAATGAAATGAATGAGGAAAAATAAATAGTGGTTTTTGTATATAAATTTTGTAATTATAATCTATTCTGTTAGTGTGTTTGAAGTATTGCTCTTCCTGCAGGTTTGTGCCACCCCGTGTCGTGCCAATCGATGTTAAATAGCATACAATTGGGAGGTCAAGAGAGAAGGGTGTCAGACCTCCCCATTACTGGGTGTCTCTGGATATGGATGGCTTTCGCAGTATCTATACCCAGGTCGCGCCCAATGTGGTGTCTGTGGCTGGGGATTGAACCGGGGTCCTGTAAAGTGTGCGAGGCCTCATTAACCGCTACCGGCCATCTACTTCCAGCACCAGAGAAAAATAATGTTTTTATGGAACAAACACATTCGTCTTTTTAAAGAAATATTTGTAGTTGGGTATAATTATAATGGTTTTAATTGCATTGTTTCATACAGATATCCATTGTTTTTTTATCATAATTGCTCCATTTACCCTCTCCTTCTGTTCCTCTCCCCTCGTCCTGCTCATTCTTCTCTCACTGCTAGGCCCTCTTTTGATTGCTTGTGATGTGTGTGTCTGGTGTGTGGTGTGTATTATATTTATATTTAAATACTATAGTTTCTGTACTATGTGGGTTTATTGCGCGCTAGCTATGTACATGGAGAATAAATCGCAGTAATTTTTGACGTATTTCTGGAACTTTTCTAATTTGTAATTTATATTTGTGATGATTCCTAAGTGGATTTTCATCAATTCTCCACCCTAGGACCTGCACAAAGTTTGTATTTATGACTGGTACTCATATCAGTATTGAGATTATATCCTGATGGAGGGAGAAGACGAGCATGTGAGACGTAGATGGGAGTGGCCTTTTCGTCGAGACAGTGGACTAATACATTGTTTAGTCTCGTTGGTCTTTAATATACATTGCTTTTCAATATATCATTAAATCTCAACAAATCTACAATCTTAGCATCCAAGGATGTGGTTTTTGAGTAGAGCTGCTTTTATTTGAAGTAACAAAGGTGAACTTTAACATACTTGTTAGTTATATGCCTTGTAGAACTGGATGCATGAGTCTTCAATATTTTAAAAAATATTTTAGTTTTTTTTTTTAAATTTCATATGTATATTGTCTTCACGTACATAAGTGCACCACACCTTTGTGCAATGCCCAGAGGCCAGTGTTAAGAGGGTGTTGGAGCCCCTGGAACGGAGTTACAGATGGTCTTTAGTCATCCCACAGGAGCTCAGATTGGAGCCCAGGCCCTCTGCAAAAGCAATGTCGACGCTGTTTTTTTTACTTCTTGCCCATCTCAGTCTCCTCAAAGTTATTTTGATTTTAGCAGATAGAGGAGCATAATTATAGAAGCGGATTTGACTGCTGCTTATGTGGACACGTTGTGTCTGTTCCTACAGCGGTCCAAATGCTGCAGTGACCTAGCCTCCTTAATGTAAATGGGTCATTTTTTAGTAGAGGGAAACTGTGAGATATTACTAACTTCCTCCAATGTGAAGGGCAGG
>VZQC01010758.1:242727-442552 GCA_009823505.1 Rhizomys pruinosus
AATGGAGTTCTATGCAGCAGTAAAGAAAGACGACATCGTGAGCTTTGCAGGAAAATGGCTGGAGCTAGAGGACATCATGCTGAGTGAAGTAACACAGTCCCAGAAAAACAAATGACGAATGGTATCCCTCATCTGTGGATGCTAGTGCCAATTACCTAGTTGTAAGTATTTCTTGTGGAGGGCCCCCTGAATTTTTGTCCAAAGCAGTTGGGCGTAATGTATATTGGAAACAACAACAACAACAACAACAACAACAACAATGGACAGGACCGCATCAAAGAACTGACCGAAACAGTGAACTTCTGCTCAAAACAGTCAACTTCCTCATGGAGAATATTGAGAAAGACTGAGAAAGAGATGAAAAGCATGTTTGGCAGAATGCTTGAGCTCTGGTGGGGTGGGGGAATGGGCAGGAACACTGGTCTAGATTTAAAAAAAAATAAAAATAAATTTATGTGAAAAAAAAAAACTCAATTTCAAAGACTTTAATTATTGATTCCTAATAGTTTATGAGCACAGTTCCTCCTCTGGAGGTCATGTCCACTCAAGGTGCTTTTCAATGCACACATACACATCAAACACCCCCCCACACACACACATACACACACACTGCTGTCTCAAAGGCTTTAACTAAGGCTGCACCCACTACCAACCAGCGTTCTTGTAAAAACACAAAAGATATAGAGGCACTATATTGTTTCCTTCTGTTCCATTTTAGTTGTGTGTGTGTGTGTGTGTGTGTGTGTGTGTGTAACAAAATAGGTACCAAATTTATTTCTGAAAGATGAAGAGGGCAGTTACCTCTAGATTCCAGTGACTCTGATACCCATCTTTGGAAAGCATCCCAGCACTTTCCAACACTGTCCTGAACCACAATTTGATGAATTATTCATTGGACAGCTATGCCCATTCTTCCCCTGCTCCTTCCCTTGCTCACTCTCCCTTAGTGCTGTCACTAGACTGAGAGAGGAAAGACCACATTTAGGATGTACCTGGCACACAGCAGGAGCTCAGTGAACACTTACTGAATGAAAGAACAAACATACATTGCAATGACATTTCTAAACTAGTTACTGTGCCAAAGACACATTTGAAATATTTTTTAATAGTCTATCTCTGTTGTCTACAGAGCAAAGACCATCTTTGTCAGACTGCAATAATTAGGCCAGGGCCACAGCTGTTTTTGGCCCCAAGTAGCCTCTGTATAAGTCCATGTAATCTAACCACTGTAACTAATCTAACCCTTATAACTAATCAATGGCACCTCAGCCTTCTGCAGGGCAAAAGTTGCCAAATTATGTCCCATTACATTAAATACCAAACCTATATCAGTCAAGTAATCTCTGTATGCCATCTCCTAACTTTCTGGTTCTTGAAAGAAATACCTTACTATATATGGGTAGGTGTATTCTGGACCACCATTACTCTGGAAATATTGCTGAATTCTAAAGCTTGTTTTCTTGTTCTGGTAAAGTTAGTTACATTTAACTAGGCTCAGTGTTTCCTTCAACATTCTCCATCAAGGAACCTCTATCCCGGCATTATGTCTGTCATTTTGGCTCCTGTGTCATTATAGGACTTCTGGTACCAAAGAGCACATCCTCCCTGCTCTGTGTCTTCTGTCCTCCCTGCAGTGTGCTCTGTGTTCTTCTGTCCTCCCTGCACTGTGCTCCGTGTCTTCTTTCCTCCCTGCAGTGTGCTCCGTGGTCTTCTGTCCTCCCTGGAGAGTGCTCTGTGGTCTCTCCTCCCTGGAGTGTGCTCCATGGTCTTCTGTCCTCCCTGGAGTGTGCTCTGTGGTCTTCTGTCCTCCCTGCAGTGTGCTCTGTGGTCTTCTGTCCTCCCTGGAGTGTGCTCCGTGGTCTTCTGTTCTCCCTGCAGTGTGCTCCGTGGTCTTCTGTCCTCCCTGCATTGTGCTCCATGTCTCTTGTCCTCCCTGCAGTGTGCTCCATGTCTCCTGTCCTCCCTGAAGTGTGCTCCATGTCTCCTGTCCTCCCTGCAGTGTGCTCCATGTCTCTTGTCCTCACTGGAGTGCTGTCTGTGTTCCCACTCGTCTTGCTCTCTCCTTGACATAGATCTTCTTCTTGGCTTCCTCATCCCACCTTCCAAGAGTGTCGTCCATAAACAAATGAAAAGAATGACTTTTGTGGGACATCTATAAACAAGGATGGAATTGGTTATTCACACTTAAGGGCTGATGAGGGAGTGGTCTCTACTCATTCCACAGACCTCTACTGTCTTGGGGGTGCAGTATTTTTTTTTTATTTTACAAATAATGTGCCCATCTCTCTGACACAAAGACAGTCTAAATATATGACACCCAATACCTCAAAAGGCAGTTCACTGTCTCAGAATATCTCACTTTGCAGGAGTTTTTGGTTTTAAGATTAACATGAGCTATTCTATGTGATGTATTTTGTGTATCTTCTCATGACTCTATCACAATATGTCTTTCTGTAGTAGCTTCACGGTGGATATTGTTTTAGAAAGTCATTCCCAAAGCATTAATATTCAAAGATAAGAGTTTTAGTATTAGACCACAGTACAAAATTCAGGAAGTCCTTTGTGACTGTGTTTTGAATGAGGAGTCTTGATAACAAAGAATAAGGAAAAAAAAAAAAACAGAATTAATTTTAAAATGAATGGAAGACTAATAAATGTGGAATTGCTTTACTTGTATGCTTAGTTCTTATCTTTTTAGAATTACTTTGGGAAAACCAAACAGTTCTGAACAATTATTTAACAGATTGTGAGACAGATTTTTATATTTGTTATTCTGTTTTCCAGCACTGGTGATGGAAAGCAGACCCTTGCTAGGCAAATGCTCCACCCCAAGCTCTGTCCCCAGCATTACTTATTATTATTATTGTTATGATTATTATTATTACTATTTCGGTTTTTAATTTTTTTTTTGTCTTTTTGAGTCAGGGTCTACCTTTGGCCTCTGGAACTCACTCTGTAGACCAGGCTGGCCTTGAACTCACAGAGATCCGTCTGCTTCTACCTCCCTAGTGCTAGGATTAAAAGCGTGCACCACCATGCCTGGCTTAAAGGTGGTTCTCAGCTGCCATGTGGGTGCTGGGAATCAAACCTGGGTCCTCTGGAAGAGCAGTTGGTGCTCTTAACCGCTGAGCCATCTCTCCAGCCCCAAGTTTTAAAAATTTTAAGACAGAAATTCACTAAGTTGCCCAGATTGCCCTTGAACTCACTGTATAGCCCAGGCAAGCCTTGAACTTTCTTTCCTTCTGTGCTGCTTCCTAGGTAGCTAGAGTTACAGGCCTATGCCAACAGGCCTGGTTAGGAGACACATTTTACTCCCAGTGATTTGCTTCTGTGACTCCTTTCTAAAAACAGGAATTTAAATAATTCTGCGGTAAATATAAATCTGAACTTTGATGGAGTCAATTGTAGTTCAGAATTTGGAAGATCAAAGCTTTAAATGAGCCTTGAGCTTCGTGTAATACATGGGTGTCTTCCATCTTTTTTTCTTAATACCTAATAGCAAGTAGAAACAGCTATGTAAATGAAAAATGCAAATTAGATATGTTTAGAGTAGCTACCAGCACCAAAGACTCCAGTCTCAAATCCACCCTCTTCCTTCTGTTACTGAATGCAGATAAAATACTTCCAAATGCCCTGAATGTTTGAGGTTAGAACATCTGAAGAAGAAGGACAAAAAAAAAAAATCTATATGGCCAAAAATTCCCTGCCAGAGCTAATATAAAACAATGTTTAGACAATAGATATAGATAGATGAATATTAAATGGTGTGTCTATTACTACATAAATATTTTTCTGAGAAATACACTAATTAACTGAGAGTAAACACACGCATCCTGTCTGTACCAATATATACACATATGTATTATATATTAACGGTTCATTAAAAATTGACTTGAGAACTCACGACTCTTTACTTGACACATCATGAATTTTGTTTATTAATCCCAGCCAAATAATCTGGCTATAACAAAGAACTACAAGGGTAATTTAAGATTAGCACTACAGTTATATAACAATGGCATTTCCTGGACCTGAAGCATACAAGTTCTGAAAGTTTAGCTTACAGTCCTGTCCTTCACTGTGCCAACACACACACACACACACACACACACACACACACACACACATATATATATGGTTTCATCCTATTGTTTTTATAGAATTCCTTAAACTAATATCTAATAACTGGACACTTAGTTTATTTTATGCTTGCTATTATAAAAGTGTCATCATGGATGAATAACTAAAGAAAATGGAGTTAATATACACATAGAATTTTATTAAGCAATAAAGAATGAAATTATGTGATTTAAAGGAAAGTAGATGGAAATGGAGATGATGTTAAGCAAAGTAAGTCTTTTTTTTTTGGTCTTTTTGAGACAGGGTCTCCCTGCAGCTCCAGCTGTCCTGGAACTCACTCTGTAGACTAGGCTGGCAAAGTAAGTCATTTTTATAAAGACAAGTAACATGTGTTTTCTTTCATAGTGGAATTTGGGGGGACTATAAAGCACTTGAAAGTAGATGAAAGTAAAAGGGGAGACTATTATAAATGTGGAAGAGAAAACGGCAGGGGACGTCAACAGAGGGTAACGGTGGACCTGAACACGATCAACATAAATTATGTGCATATATGGAAAGGCCATAATGAAAACCCTATTCAGAAAAATTAACTTAGGTGATAAAGTTATAGCAACTTTTTTACATATAGCTTAGCTTGTACCCCAACTTCCTTAAAATAAACTTCTATACATGAAAGTCTGAATGAATGTAAAAACATGTTTAAAGTTTTAGAATTTAGATGACAAATTTTTCTTAAACACATTTCTTATTCATTTCCAAACAGTCACTCTAGGCAGCACTGATACTCATTGTTTTAAGTTTTCCAAATTTGAATGATAAAAATTGTTCTTTGTATTATTCTAATTCTGTTTATTTTCTTCTTCTATAGAGTTGAATATCTTCATGTGCTTATTGGAGATACCTATTTTCTATTTTTTTTTAAGCTTCAGTGAGGTGGACCTGGTATATTTTCTCACATATTATTCCAATTTTTTTTTTTTTGTCTTTTTGAGACAGGGTCTCCCTTTAGTCCCAGCTGGCCTGGAGCTCGCTATGTAGACCAGGCTGGCTTTGAACTCACAGAGATGCACCTGCCTCTGCCTCCAGAGTGCTGGGATTAAAGGTGTGTGCCACCACGCCCAGCTGCATATTATTCCAATTTTTATAGGTGTGGTTTCTTCTCTTTAACTGGTCACCATCCTTCATACAATTCAACATTCTAACCTGTTATCATGTTTTTGACAAAAATGAGAATTTACACCTTTGATTCACCAAGCTATTCAAGATAACCTGCCATTAACTACTTCATAAACTGTTTCATTGCCCTAATCTGCAGAGACAAGTTCTTGTCCTGTTAAGTCTTCTTCCCCTTTTGCATGTCCCAGCAAGCTTGGGCTGTGATTTGAATGTGAAATGTCTCTCATAAGCTCATGGGAGACATAGTCCCCAGCTAGGGGCAGGCCTTAAGGTGAGGTCTTCATGGAGGAAGTGGGCCACTAGGGGAAGGCCTTGAGGCTTCTTAGCCCCATTTCCTGTCTTCTCTGTTTCTCCACTGTAGACACAATGTCATTAACTCCCTTACACTCCTGCTACATGCTTTACCCTGGAGGGGACTATATCCCCTCAACTGTAAGCCAAAATAAAAGTAAACCTTCCAAGTCGGGCATGGTGGCACACACTTTAATCCTAGCACTTGGGAGGCAGAGGCAGGCAGATCTTTGTGAGTTCAAGGCCAGCCTGGTCTACAGAGCGAGTACCAGGACAGCTGGAGCTACAGGGAGACCCTGTCTTGAAAAGACCAAAAAAAAAAAAAAAAAAAAAAAGTAAACCTTCCCTCTCTTTTCTCATAATGAGAAAATTAATAGGCCTTGTGGAAGTCTGAGGTTCAGGAGAATCTATGTTATGAACACTCTGGAGATGTGAGAGTTGTGAACAGCAGGGACTAGTACCCAAACTTTTCCTCTGGGGACCCGGAAATTAAGGTATACACAGACCTAATAGTCAGTTGACCACATTTGAACCAGTTCGCTAAACTCTTAAGCATTCACTGTTTGCCTTCATTTTTGAATGTATATCAAATGTACTATATGCAGCATGTTGATGATTCTCGAATGATGTTGAATTATCCCAATGCTATATTTATATGATGTTACAGGAAGTTAAGAGCAAGCAAAACAAATACATAGTGATAGAGGTAAGAATCATGTTAATCTCCAGCTGAGAGAGTATTGGCAGGAGGAAGCATGAGGGGTTTCTTGGTTAGCAGTTGTGATTTCTACTATGGACAAGCCTGAGAAGTAATCTGTAATTCTTTATCAATTTTCCTAGATTTAGAATCATCCAAGAGAAAGAGTCCATGTATGTCTGTGAGGCTATTTCCAGAGAGAATTAACTGAGGAGGGAAAACCTACCTTGAATGCAGATGGTACCAGCTTATAGGTTGAAAGCCAGGGCTGAATAGATGGATGGCAAAGAGAAAGACTGATGGGCATTCACTGCTCTCTGCTTCTGGTTGGAAATGTGACCTCATAATTCCATGACTATGTGCTCTGCACCTTGATGGACTGCATCACTTTAAACCATGAGCCCAGATAAATCTTCCCTTCCTTAAATTACTTCTTGTCATCTATTTGGTAACAGTGATAGGAAAAATAACTAATCAATGTGCTTCGATATAAATTATGCTCCCTATAAATGTAATTAATGAGATCTGTAAGTTCATCAAATAATTCATGAAGTAAGTTTCCTCAAGAAAATAAGAAATTGGGACTGGAGAAATGGCTCAGCAGTTTAAGAGCACTGATTGCTCTTGCAGAGGACCCAGGTTTGATGACCAAAGTTCAATCCCAGGACCCTACGGTTACTTTTCTGTTGCTGTGATAAGACAGCATTACCAAGGAAATTTATAGAAGGGAGAGTCCATAATGGATGGAGGGGCACAGCAGTGGATGGTTGGAGTGGGAAACCTCAATCTCAAATCTTCAAGCACATGCAGGCAGAAACAGAGAAACTGTGAAAGTGGGCCAAGGTTATGAACTCTCAAACTCGACCCGAGACATTCCTCCTCCAGTAAGGTCACACCTCCTAAACCTCTGTAGATATCCCCACCCACCAGGGACCAAGTATTCAAATATGTGTGAACCTATGGAGGAAGACATTTCTCATTCAAACAACCAAGCCACATAAAAAGCCTGATGTGATGGCACATGTCTAAAATCCCAGTAATTCTTAAGTAGGGAGCTAGAAGGAGCTCCCAGAAGCTCCCAGGCCAGCTGGAGTGGAGTGCACTGTGCAGCAACAGAACATGGAAGATTCTGCTTCAACAAGGTGGAAGGCCAGAACTGACTACCAAATGCTGTTCTCTGATCCCCACATGTGTGAAAGCATGCTCACATGTGTACACATACACAATAAATAATATTAAAAATAGTCTATGAAGAAGCATTGTCAAGGTAACACAACCCTTAAAAACAAAAGTTTCCGCCCTCCATGAAATGCTGGCTGGAGGCAAGGAAACATGGGGAGGAAGAGGGGAAATGGATACTTGTGATTGCTTTTCATTCCTTGTGTTTCATGTACATATTAATTAACTTTTATTCTCTTTCCTTCTCCCTTTTCCATTTGTATATGAATATGTATATCTGTGTTTGTGTGTATTTCTCATATTAGTGACTATTAACCATACTATTTAGTCTACAGATTTGAATGTAGAGTTTGGGACTAGCAAGGTTTGTGTGTCTTCTTTAATCTATCTGTGTGATGTTTTTAATTTGTGAATAAAGTGATTTTATTAAAAGCATTTAATTTTTCAAATTTTATATATTTTAAAAATATTTTATTTATTATTTTTATTTTACATGTATGGGTGTATTACTTGCATGTAAGTGCATCCATGTTATACAGTCCTTACAGAGGTCAGAAGAGGGCATCAGATTCCCTGGAACTGGACATTTGTTAGCCATCATGTGGGTGCTGGGAATCAAACCTGGGTCCTTTGCAAGAGTATCCAGTGCTCTTAACTGCTGAGCTATCTCTCCAGCCCCTAAAACATCTTTAAAATTTTAAAGGCATAATTTTGACATTTGAAGGATGACAGTTGTAGTAACTAATGATAATCTGGGTTGATGTTTTTGAGGTGAGCCGAGCATATTTTCAATTATAAGAAAATTAATTACAGGGCTGGAGAGATGGCTCAGTGGTTGAGAGCACTGACTGCTCTTGCAGAGGACCCAGGTTTGATTCCCAGCACCCACATGGTGGCTAAGAAGTTCCAGGGGAATCCAACGCCCCTCTTCTGACCTCCGCGGCATTGTATGACACGGGTGCACCAACCTACATGCAGACAGTACACTCATACACATAAAAAAAGATTAATTACATTATACATTGCATTTTAATCTCTCTCTCTCTCTCTCTCTCTCTCTCTCGTGTGTGTGTGTGTGTGTGTGTGTGTGTGTGTGTGTGTACGTATGTATGTAACATCTAGCTATTGTGGACATTTGTATTTTTGTTCAGGTAGCATCTATGAAAATTCCTTTTCAGAAAATCCTTATGTGCACCTACTTTGCTTCAATTATAGAAGCAGGAAATTTAGAGAGTTGCTCACAGTGAAGCCCAGTACACCTATCATAGGTTCATCAATCATGTATGGAATTGAAAGTCAGTGATACAAAATAATCCATTTTGCTGATGGGCTGTGTCCACGATGAAAGCTATAGCTGTAGGTTCTGAGTCTGTGGTGTCATTCTGGGCCCTGTGTTCAGCCCTTGAGTCCTAGTGCTGGAAGTCCTGCTCTCTGGCTAAGTGTTTAGCTACTCAGTGTCCTTTGAGTAAATTTTCCAGCTAATTTTATTTTAATTAATGAATTAGCTAATTAATTAATTAATTAATTTTTGTCTTTTTCAAGACTAGGTCTCGCAAAGTCCTAGCTAGCCTGGAACACACTATGTACCTAGGTTGGCCTTGATCTCACCCAGATCCACCTGCCTCTGTTCCCTGAGTGCTGGGATTAAAGGCATGCGCTACCAGGTCCAGCTTCCTGCTAATTTTAATCTGAATCAACTTCTTCCAAAACAGAACCTGGTAGTTGTTGGCTGTCCCCAAGTTAAAACTGCCACTGAGACTCCTCTACCCTTTAGCAGGGTCTGGACATTTCCAGCCTGCGTTAGAGTGCCTGAATCTGGGTACCATGTGGTGGTGAACTTCCCAAATTGTGCCATGTACATTCCACTCCCTTGAGCCCATTGAAGCCCTCCCCATGGTTGCAGGACTAGACCCCTCTGCCCTTTAGTAGGGGCCCAGACCTTGGCAGACTGCCTAGACTGCCTGCATTCAGCCTCCAAATAGAATACTTCCCAAATTGTGCTGTGCCTGCTGGCTAGTAGGGGCCCAGATCTTAGAAAGAAGTCTGAGCATATCTGCTTGATGCCTGACTTGGGCCTTTTTGCAGGAGTATCTGTTTCCTCCAATATAAAATCAAAAGAGAGAACCTGAAGCCTAGAACAATCAGCTTTTCATACCTAATAAGAAAACAACCAAGGCACATCAAGATAACAAACAAAAGTCAGTCTTAAACTCAACAAAGGAAGACGAGTTTCACAGCAGAATCATAAACAATGAAAGAAATCCACATGCCAAAATCACAATTAAAAAATAATATATGAAAAAGCCATATAATATGTCCCCACTAAATATCACCAGTCCTATAGAAGAGTTCTACAATGAGAACCCCCTAGAGATATACCAGGACACAGAATTTAAAAGAAAAATTATAAACATGATCAAAGAATTCAATGAATTTTTAAAAATTCACAAAGAAATCAAAGAACTAAAAGAAGATAGGGATAAACTTCTGACTGTATTCACAAAAGAGAGAAATATTGAAGAAAACTCTGGCTGAAATGAAGAAGGAAGTGAAACAATAAGTCAACTGGAAATGATGGCAGAAGTCTCAGCTGGAGGATGAATAAAATGGAAAACAGAATATCAAGACTGGACAATAAAGCTGAAGAATTGGACCACTAAAGGAAAGATTATGAAAAATTTTAAAAGCACAGGAATGGAATATGCAAGAAATATGGGACACCAGAAAAAGACCAAATTTATGCATCTTAGGCATAGAGGAAGGAGAAGAATCTCACAGTAATGGTATTGATCAGATCTTTAACAGGAATGTAGAAGAAAATTTCCATAAATGAATAAGATTTGCCCATACAAATACAAGAAGCATGTAGAATACCAATAGAAAAGAAACTCCCAATACCATAGTAAAAACACCAAACATACAGAACAAGGAGAGAATACTGAATGTTGCAGATGAAAAAACAAGTCACAGATAAAGGAAAACCCATCAGAATTACAGCTGACTTTCAATGCAAGCTATGAAAGCCAGAAGAGCCTGGAACAAACTATTCCCAGTTCTAAATGGCCATAGATGCCAATTCAGAATATTTTTTCCAGCAAAAATGTCTATTATAGTTGAAGGAGAAAGAAAAATCTTCCACGATATGAATAGGCTGAAAGAATTCATGTCCGGAAAACCAGGCCTTCAGATAATACATGAAGAAATAGCTGAGAAAGGAACCACTACACTCAAGGAGCAACAGAAAGAAAGCTAAACAAAGGCCCAACTGTGGAAACACAAAGTTAGACCAAGAATGCAAACAAATTAAAATGATGGAAACTGATACAAATCTCTCAAAAATACTTTAAATTTCAATAGTATGAACTCCCCAGTCAAAAGACACAGGCTAGTGAAAAGGATGAAGAAAGAAAATCCACCTTTTCTCTTGTCTGCAAAAAATATATCTCTTTTTTTGGTATCTTTTGAAACAGGGTCTCTATCAGACTACATTCGATAGAGTTTAAAATCAACACCAGAAGAAGCCATAGTAACTACATGAACTCAATGTAGTCTAAGTAACACCCTTCTGAATAATGAATGGGTCAAAGGAGAAATTAAGAAAGAAAATAAATTATTCCTGGAACTAAATGAAAAGGACAATACAACATAATAAAACCTTTGGGTTTCCCAAAGAGGGAAATTTATAGCTCTAAGTTCCTACATTAAAAAGATCAGAAAAAACATGATTAAATGATTTAACATTCTAACCCAAGACACTTGAAAGGCAACAACAAGTAAAATCCAAACCCAGCAGAGAAGAAATAACAATATTAGAGCAGATGTTAATCAAACAGAAACAAAGCTACCTAATTATACTTAAAGCCCACACAATGGGAGGGAACTCATATGTGGTACTGTAAACATAGTCAAATACCCATGCTGGAGAGGTCATAGACCTTAGAAAACACCCAAGGCTGTCACAGTCTTAGGCAAATGTAATTTCTTACTATATGCTAAATATGGATTCTTATATTTACATACAAGTATGCTAGTCACCACTCATCACAAAAGCTTCTTTCACAACAGATGGAGACTATTACAGAGTTCCACAACTGGTCACAGAGTTTAAATATCTGTGAAATTCCCAACCCTGTTGGCTGGAGAGATGGCCTAGCAGTTAAGAGTGCCGACCGCTCTTACTGAGGACCCGGGTTCGATCCCCAGCACCCACATGGCAGCTGAGAACCGTCTGAAACTCCAATTCCAGGAGAACTTCAGTTCCAGGGGAATCTGACACCCTCTTCTGACCTCTGCAGCATTGCACTACGGGTGCACAGACCTACATGCAGACAGTACATTCATACACATACAGAAATAAAAAAAAAATAGTTAAAAAAAAAGAAATTCCCAACCCTAAGTGACACATCTACAGTGGAATGACCCTCTATCCCTAAGAATTACAAAACATAGGGAAAAAAGGAGTAGCAACAATACTCATGCATCCCTCAACTCTCATCAAAGAAGTTCCCTCATGTGACAGAGAAGAAAGAATACAGAAGGCCACAAATGGACAAAGCATAGATAATAAGTCTGCATAGTGTGGGTCCTTGGACAGGACTCATATTAAACTCAACACACCCAGGGCTTACCAACCATTGCAGAAGAGGGGGCAGAAAGATTGTAAGAGCCAGGGGAGGTGGTGGATGAGCATAAGGAAACATTCTTACATGTTCTGGACCTTGCTCATATGAATGCACAGGAATGAGGTCAGCACTCTCAAGGCCCAGGTAAACTCAAGCAGTGAAAACCCAACACAGAGCTGGGGAAATGGGTAGCAGGCCCCAATCTTAGCGGAAGAACTATTGGCAACTGATTACTGTTGGGTGACAGAGAGCTGATTTTCTTTAAGGGAGTGACTCTAGATAGGCAGACTAGTGGATGAACTTGCACAGAGGGACATATGGGTTAACTTAACTAACTTAACTTGATAGGCCTTAACATAAATGACAGAATACATGAAATCTGCAGTGGGTGGGTATGGGAGGGTGTAGATGAAATACACAACATTCAATAGAAAAATTTTTTAAAAAGGAACCTGAATTAGCATATATGTGAAAAAAATTACAAAATAGTTATTGAAATTAGGAATTTATTCAAAGAGTTCTGTAGAAATTTCATTTTTTATAGCAGAGAAGGGACATTTATACAAAAAAAGATAAGAATAAACAAAATTTCTTCCAAAATAAATTATTTATTCTTTGAAAGTTTCTTACATGAATAAAATATATCTTTTTAAAAATTATTAATTTTATGCTATTTATTTATACTTTATGTATATGAGTGTTTTGCCTGCATGTATGTATATGCACAGTATGCATGTAATGCCCAAAGAGGCCAGAAAAGAGCATCAAAGCCCTTGGAACTGGAGTTAGGAATGGTTGTTATCTCCATGTGGGTGCTGAGAACCAAATCCAAGTCCTCTATAAAAGCAACAGGTGCTCTTAACTGCTGCCTTCTCCACAGCCCCTACAATGTATCTTACTCATATTAACTACTGCCTTCTCTACAGCCCCTATAATGTATCTTAATCGTATTCACCTGCCACCTCTTCTTCCAACTCTTCTCAGGTTCCCCCCAACACATCTCTCCTACCTTCATGTCCTCTATTTATTTATTTATTTATTTATTTATTTATTTATTTATTATTTTTTTGTCTTTTTGAGACAGGGTCTCCCTGTAGCCCCAGCTGTCCTGGAACTCACTCTGTAGACCAGGCTGGTCTTGAACTCACAAAGATATGCCTGCTTCTGCCTCCCAAGTGCTAGGATTAAAGGCATGCGCCACCACACCTAGCAATTTATTTTATTTATTTTTAATCACCTGAGTCCAATTAGTCCTGCCCATATGTGCATGGGTGTGAAGTCATTGCCTGGAGCCTGGCTGATTACCTCTACTCACTCCCACAAAGAAAATTGACTCTCTCTCATTAACTATATACTGCCAATAGCTCATCGGCTGGGGCTGGGGTCTTGGTAGCCTCTCCCCATCCATACCAGAATTTTTAGCTGGCTTGATCTGGTTTAGGTAACTGTAGCTTCTGCCAATTCACATGCATGGGCACAATAGGCATATCATGGTCTGAAGACAGTGTTACACCGCTCTCCTCCCCATACTCTGGCTCGTACACTTTTTGTCCCCTCTTCCATGGTGTTTCTAGAGCCTCTGGGATGGAGGGCAGATTGATACAGATGTTCCATCTATGAATGAGTATGCTGTCACTTTGGATAGTTATGTCTCTGCGTTAACCTCTACGCACTGCAGTAACAAGCTTCTCTACCAAGATTGAGAGTAGTGTAAATCTATGGATATGAACATGTTTAGCAGGCAGTTTGGCAACATGAACATTTATCAAAGAGTGGGCTCCCTCCTAGGGCCCGTGACCTCCCTACGCATTGCTTTTGAACACATTTATAGTACCAGGCATGAATTCCCTCCTGTGGAGCAGGCTTCGAATTCAGTCAAGAGAGCAGTTGGTTAACCCCATAAACTGTCTTGCTGCTATTGTGCCAAGGAGGCATATATTGGCTGGCATGTTGGACTTGTAGCACACAGAATCTCCTGGGCATGTACCCAAAGGATTTGATATGTTGCTACCGAGATACTTGCACATCCTATTCATTGCTCCTCTATTCAGAACAGCTAGGAAATAATATCAACCTAGATATCCATGAACTGGTGAATGGATAATGAAAATGTGCCCCCCCCAAACCGCTACATACATAATATATATATATAATATATATTAAGATATAGGTATATATAACTCTAATATTTTTTCATCTAGAAAATGAATATCAACTTTGCAAGTAAATGGATAGAACTTGAAAATACCACACCAAATCAGGCCAACCAGGCCACAAAGACAAATGCCACCTGTTCTCTCTCTCTCTCTCTCTCTCTCTCTCTCTCATATAACTTCAGATCCTTTGTGTGTTTAACTTGGAGTACATATAGAAATCAGGAAACTAGAATCTGGTCATGGGGGACATATATTAAGGAAGTAAGGATAATAGAAACTAACTAAACTGAAATTAGGGAGAATACTGAGGGGCAGAAGGATTCAAAGGTGCTGGATTGATGGTGACGGGGAAATGAGGCAGTGGGGAAGGAGTGACCGAAATGAAGAATGAAGTGTACATGAAACCCATGGAAACCTACAATACTGAAAAAAAAAAAAAAAACAGAAAAAGTAGATGAGCAAGAAAAGAAAAAAAAAAGTAGATGAGAAAAGTATTCCCTATGAATGGGTGAACAATCCTGCTCTGCTCCTAGAAGAAAAGGGAGCAGAATCTTGTATCTCATGTACTGGTTCTGTTTCTACTGATTAGGGAGGCCCCAGAGCCCCCCCCCCCAAACAATGCAGGCTGTTGTTACTGTTCTTGGTTGCCTCTCATTACTAGATGGTAAGTTTCTATTGCTGAAGACACCACAGTCTTTGTTTGCAGGACATAAAGAAATCAACCATGAACTGACCTGGAAAGTCCCCCTTCGTTGGCTAGCTCTCCAGTGCAGGAAGGTTCTATACAGGGTGCAGGTGGTGTGTGTGTGTGTGGGGGGGAGACATAAACATTCTATGGCTTGTGGGATTGTAAGAGCTCATCATTTCTCTTGCTTCCTTTCTCCCTTATTCCTTTTTCATATTTTTTCCTTCTTTTTAAAAGTATATTTTCTGGTATTTCTTTAGGATGAGCAGAACAGAAGACTTCAATGCCTAGCAAATATGAAGCAGAAGGAGAATCTACATATTTGCACACATTATGGATGATAGGAGTTAGTACTACAAGACAGATCCCATTCATTCAGCAAAGTGGTGTGTGTCAGCTGCTATTCTAGGCATTGGTGAGAACGTAATGACTGAGATGGATGAGATCATTGATCTGCTTAAGACTGTGAGAGACACATGATAGCCAAGTATAATTTCAAGTAGCACTAAATGTTACAAACAAAAGAAAATGATTGGGTAATAGCTGATGATATGGTGTGTAGATATGAAAGTTAAGGATGGCACTTAATGAAGTTAATATTTCAGCTGAGCTCTGAAAGATAAGAAGGAGTCAGATTTGGTAGGATTTGGCAAAGATAATTTCAAGAATTAAAATGAACAGTTATGTAAGGCACAAAAAAAGGCATTCTTTTGGCATAGTCAGGGAACAGAGAGGGCATATGAGCCTCATGCACCGGGATGGATCATGAGCAAAGATGTATAAAAGGACCAGAACATGTGGAACACAATGTGCTGTGGTTTAAAAAAAATAAAGAAGCATCAGTTGGAGTCCTGGGAAGATTTTCATCTTCAGGATAGAATGAACTGGGACAACCTGAAGAATGTCTGTATCCTGATCTGGATTAAATCACCAGGGGGTCTTTTCAAAGGCAGAAGGCTTGTTACTGCACTGAATAGTTCAGAATTTGTATTTCTGCCATTTTCCCAGGTGATAACATAGATGTTATCCCAGTAGACTACATAGATGCTGTGGCCCAGGGAACACCATACGTGAGCAACTGCTCTTATGCAAGGTGAGGTAGCTGTGGAGGTAAAGTTAAATTGAAAAAAAAAAAAAAAGATTGACTTAGTGATATGAAGTGTGGATGCGAAAGGAAAAGCCCAAACAACTAAAACCAGACAGTGACTGAGTGCCCAGCCCTACATGGGACGTCTTTGTTGATCCACCAAGGATCAAGGAACATCTCAGAAAAGGGGGCAGAAGGAGTGTAAGAGTAGAAGGATGAGGAAGAGTGCTGTGACCCGCTGTCATACTTTGAATTCATGGCACCTGTGGAAACCTGTGCAAGACCTGAATAAGATGAAACTAGCCAAAATTTTAGCACAAATGGGGAGATGTTCTCTAGGCTTCTCTTCCAGCTGAGGAGCTACTGGTGATTGCTAGCTGCAGGGGGAGGGAGAATCATTCTTTTTGCAGACATGGCCATGGCTAGATTTCCCATGTTCCACCCAATGACCCTGAGCCCATACATACATGGCACCACTAACTAGACTCAGCAGAGTGAGAAAACATGACTTTGGGAGGGACACATGTTAGGAGGGATCTGGGGAGAATTACAAGTAGGAAATATGCAAAATGTGATCATATTTCATTACATAAATGTCTGTAATTCTTAAAAAATATTAAAAATTGGGCTTGACTTGCAAGGGAGATGGTGATACAATGACTGAGAGAGAAAACTGGGTGGGTGTGGAGGGAGGGAAGTTAAATCAAGAGATGAGGTGCCCTTATTGTATTAGTCAGGATTCTCTAAAGAAAGAGAAGCAACAGGATGAATATCTAGCTATATACAATTTATTGATTTTCTCACATGACAGAGTTCAAGGAGTCCAACAGTAGCCACGCCGCACTGGAGAGGCTGAGAATCCAGGGAACTGCTCAGTCCGCAAGGCTGGATGTCTCAGTAGTCACAATCTGGTGCTGAAAGCCCAATGGATTCCAGGAGATCTGCTGGTCTCAGTACACACTGGGATCTGTAGGGTTGATCACAGCAGCAAGACAAACTCACCAGTGAGAGAGAGGCAAGCCGCAGGAAAAAAGGGACCAGATCCTTCTGGCATGGCCTTTAATACTGCCTGCCAGCAGAAGGTAACGCCCACATTTGGGGTGGGCCATCCAGGTTGAGGTGGTCCAATCCAAAGATCCTTTTTCTCTTATTGGTTCCTTAGTCCAGTCAAGTTAACACCCAGGATTAACCATCACACTTATAGAGGAGAGTCTGTGGTGAGGAGTTTTTGGATCAGCCTAAATGAGAACACATAAAATAAAGGCATGTGTTAATGCAGCTCGGAAAAAAGCTCTGCAGGGTGCCACCGTTGTTGGTGTTCCTGCCAGAGAGGACAAAGAAGCCTGAGGACAGGCCAGCATAGACAGAGGGGCAGCAGAAATGCTTGGAGCCCACCAGTGTGAGCAGGAAGAGAGGGGCCCAGGAACGAGGAAAAGGATGTCCTAGAAATGCCCACTGTACCTGGCAAACAGGAACTCCTTGGTCATTTTGATAAAGGTGTTTGCAGTCATGTGAGAGTGTTAGAAGTGTGCGTCGATTGGGTTCAAGAGA
This sequence comes from Rhizomys pruinosus, assembly GCA_009823505.1. Taxonomy (NCBI): domain Eukaryota; kingdom Metazoa; phylum Chordata; class Mammalia; order Rodentia; family Spalacidae; genus Rhizomys; species Rhizomys pruinosus. Next base: position 260,252 of record VZQC01010758.1, read on the forward strand.
CAGGAGAAGGCAGAGCAGAGAACAGCCAGTCATCAGTCTAGCTTGGGAGAAGCAGAGAGGAATGAGACGGGCAGATGGAGGGGACGCACATCAAGGAATGGGGTTTGCTCCTTGGGCAGTGCTTCTAACCTGAGTGATTAACACTGCAGGGGCAGGAAGAGGACAACACCGGGGACTGATCCCAGCAGGAACCAGGCTCTTGAGCATGGAAAGTTGTCTGGAGCAGCAGATGGTAGAGTTCCTAGCTGTAACAGGAGCATGAAGAGTAGCCTTAGCCTTTCTGGCTGCCTACCAAGTGGCATGTTTGTTCCAGAATGTACGACATTAATCATCAATATCTTCATTAAACAAATTGGGGACCCATCAGAAGAAATTAATTGGTTAAAAGATAGAAGAAGTGAGGAACACATGGATTTTCATGCATTAAATGAGGTAAAATAAATCGATTTTTTTACGTCTCCAGTGATTTGCGAAAGCAATAGGTAAAGTAGTTTTAATGCACAATAAAATAACATTTTTTAGTGGCACAGAGGAAAATAAGATCCTTTTTATATGTGTTATATAAATAGGAGGGCTTGATATAATTTTTTTCCCAAATTTTTTCATCCTGAGGAAGAATTTTAATTAAAAAAAATGCTACTGTGTTTTATTTTTGAACTCTTCCATGATTTGTGATTTCATTAGTTAATCTGGGAACAGATTTTAAACATCTAATCAAGGTAGAGAGAATTATGCACTTTAATTTAAAACATTCCAATACTCAATTTGGTATTCAGGATAAACCAAGTGGCCTGGGATTCAGATGTTTAATAAGTTCCATGTTTTTATACTATTAGCCATCTGCTTATACAGGAGACAGATTGAAATCCTAGGGATATGTGCACATCAAATATTCATGGAGACCAAACAGAAGCTACTCTTTAGGAAAAAATATCAACACCTCTAGATCAGTGACAACACAAAACCCTTCTCCATTTAGTCTTCAGATTTGTGTCTGTTAGGGGAACCATTATACACTATTTACTTTGTTTTATATACAGCCATATAAATATATTTATATACATATTTATATGCTGATGGTTTCCAACTGATCTACTCAAAATATCACCAGCCCTCTTTCTTGGGAAGCCATTAAAAGCAAGAGGCACATTTACAGTTAAATATAATTTTTATTCATGAGATCACTCTCCCTTTCTTATTCCCTTGCTTTAGATCTTTTGGTGTGTGACAGGTTCGGTGGTTCAGTCTTGACAGGCATGCAGAAGTTGCGGTGTTTATTTAAACCTCTGGCATCTGTAAAGACCCAATCTGAATCTTTGAGAGCAGCCTTTCTTAGAAGTTTGCTGGTATCCCTGGCTCATTTTATACTAGCAGTCCTGGGCAACTTGTCTATCTCTTGGCATTTTGTCCTTTCTGGTTTGAGCCCCAGCAGTAAAGGAAACATGGAGGTATGAGTGAACATCCACATTTTGTGAAAGGAAAGAACTATATTTTTCCTGTTGGCATTTTCAATGATTGTCTAAGGACAAAATAAGTACTGAGATTTCAGATTGAACTGTTAAAATGTGTTTATTTTAGCATCAATAAGCTTAATCCTTCAAATAAAAAAGCACTTGCATTTCTATTTCAGATACATTGCCTTGTTTTAGTCTGTATTTTTGCTAAGCATTCACTTGGAGTGTTAATTGCTTCTGAGGACTTGGGGTCATGGGTAAGCATCGGGTGGGGATCTATTCATGGAAAACTAAATACTTAACTAACCCAAGAGGAGCATTCTATGCAGTCTCCTCCTTATCCAATCCTCTAAGTCAGGTACGACCTTCTATGCTTCCATAACACTAGAATAACTATTCGGCAATTATTTATGCACAATTTTGTCAGCCCAGTATTGAAGCAAAGCCCAAATTACAATTATAACCCCTCTAATGACATACAGGACTAAATATTAATTTCCTAGTAGCATGCATACTGATTGAGCCAGGAAGGCTTTGGTGAGCTTGGCCCTCGGGTACAAAATGAGTCCAAGTCTGTTCCATCTGCATCTTGCCTTTCTTGGGCGCCCAGGGTTCTTGTTACAGTGCTGGAAGATATACAGATACACAGCGGGAAAGCAGAACCATGCAGTGCACTGGTGATCTGAGCTGGGGAGTGGCTCTGCTGCTGTCATTCCGTTGACCAAACAAGTCAAGGATGTAGACCATGTTAGCCATCAACAGTATCAGACCATTCACTTTCTCCTTTCAGTCCCACTGAGTCGACACCTGCCAAACTCTCATTTGTTCAACACACTTACTCTCTGCCAGCTTTTCATAAACTGCTAAAGAGGCGATGCTTTTCAATGAATATCATATCTGTAGATTTTCTCCTCCACAGCCCCAAAGAAATGCCACACATGTAGTTCAGGCATCTCCAGAAATACTTTAAGCCTTCTGACAGGGATCATCACTGCCAGGGAAAGAGCACATCTATGACAGAGATGTTATGAGTACCTTCCAGAGTACCTAGGGCCTTTGTAAAATTAACTGAGTATGCAGACAGGAACTTGTGCATCACAGATTTCTAGCTTTCACACTGCTCGTGGCCTAGCTGGAGTGGCTCTTCCTAGATGCGGTGCCAACATTGGGCCTTCCTAACTATCTAGATCATTCAAACACCTCTTAAAAGATGCTTAGTTTGGTGAAAATAATTCATCATTCTCAGAAAATTATAAGTTAAAAATTATTTAACCATTACAAATGTCCTAGTTACTTTCTATTGCTATGATAAAACACTCACCAAAAGCAGCTTGGGAAGGAAAGGGTTTGTTTTTGTTTTTATTTTTATTTATTTATTTATTCATTTATTTATTATTTATTTATTTTTGTATGTGTATGAATGTACTGTCTGCATGTAGGTCTGTGCACCCGTGTCATGTAATGCTGCGGAGGTCAGAAGAGGGTCTCGGATTCCCCTGGAACTGGAGTTCTCCTGGAACTGGAGTTACAGATGGTTCTCAGCTGCCATGTTGGTGCTGAGATCGAACCCGGGTCCTCTGCAAGAGCAGTCGGTGCTCTTAACCGCTAGGCTATCTCTCCAGGCCCCTTTTTTGTTTTTAATCTTACAATTCAGTCTGTCAGGGACAGAAGCCAAGTGGGAACTCAAGGGAGGTACCTAGTGATGGTAACAAACCCTGGGGGAATGCTGTTTATTGGCTTGCTCCTCTGGCCCATGTCCAGCCTACTTTCTTTTTTGTTTTGCTTTGTTTTTAATCTTTGTTTGTTTGTTTTTGAGTCAGCATCTCAACATAGCCCCAGTTCGCCTGGAACTCACTCTGTAGACCAGGCTGCCCTCTAACTCACAGAGATCTGCCTGCCTCTGCCTCCTGAGTGCTAGGATTAAAGGTGTGCGCCACCGTGCCTGTGTTAAAGATTGTTCTTAGCTACCAAGTGGGTGGTGGGAATTGAACCCAGGTCCTCTGCAAGAGCAGTCAGAGCTCTTAACCGCTGAGCCATCTCCTTATCCCCTTACTTAGCTGGCTTTCTTATACAGCCCAGCAGCATCTGCCCAGGGGTGGCACCACCCACAATTGACTGGGACCTCGAATATCACTCAACAATCAAGAAAATGCCTCACAGGCATGGGCACAGGCCAGCCTTCCCCAACTGAAGTTCCCTCTTCCCAGGTGTGTCAACTGACAACTACCCAGCATACCAAACTTTCCCATACAGTAGTCTTTTGTGGCCAGTCATATGCAAAGGCATGAATGAGGAGAGGCTCTCTGTAGAAGGTTCATTTTTCTACTCTGTGTTTGCCTGTAGGACCCCTCTCCTCCATTTCTTTATGCAAAGTCCACCTGTCATTTATCCTCTGTGATCTAGGCTCTGCCTGACATCTCAAAGCATAGTGCCACATAAATAGTAGGACTTTATTAAATGTCATCAGAATGAAGATATTTAGACCAACTCTTCTTCTTTAGGATCTGGGCAGTGACACATTGTTGTCCAATAAAGACCTAGGTTTCTAACACCTAGAGGTTTTTCATATGATAAAAGTTTTTTTTTTTTTTAAATAATAGATGTGGCTGAAAATTATGTTTCAAGGACATGATTGAAGGATTGAATGAATGAATTGTGGATTTTGCCTTGGAAGTCTAAGTTACTTGCTGTTACACTAGAAAAATATTTTCTTTTTTAAATTTTTTTTAAATTTTATTTTTATTTATTTATTTATATATTTTTATCAAATCTAGACTCGTGTCCCCCCCAATCCTCCCACCCCACCAGAGCTCATGCATTCTGCCAAACATGCTTTTCATCTCTTTCTCAGTCTTTCTCAATATTCTCCATGTGGAAACTGACTGTTTTGAGCAGAAGTTCACTGTTTTAGTCAGTTCTTTGATGCGGTCCTTTCTGTTGTTGTTGTTTCCAATATGCATCACTCCGAACTGCTTGGACAAAAGCTCAAGGGGCCGTGCACAAGAAATACTTACAACTAGGTAATTAGCACTAGCATCCACAGATGAGGGATACCATTCATCGTTTGTTTTTCTGGGACTGTATTACTTCACTCAGCATGATGTCATCTATCTCCAGCCATTTTCCTGCAAAGCTCATGATGTTGTCTTTCTTTACTGCTGCATAGAACTGACTAAAACAGTGAACTTCATGCATGGGGTACATGCCCAGGAGTGGTATGGCTGGGTTGGGTGGCAAGTTCGTTCCAAGTCTTCCAAGGGTTCTCCACACTGCTTTCCATAGTGGCTGTACGAGTTTACATTCTTACCAGCAGTGGATGAGTGTTCCCCTTTCCCCACAACCTCTCCAGCACTTGGTATCATTTGTTTTCTTGATCCTAGCCAGTCTTATTGGAGTAAGATGATATCTTAAAGTGGTTTTGATTTACATTTCCTTAATGATTAGTGATGTTGAACACTTCTTAAGTTGTTTCTCGGCCATCTCTAACTCCTCACTTGTGAAGTTTCTGTTCAGCTCTTTGTTCCATCTATTGAGTGGGTCATTTGTTTTCTTTCTTCGTTGGTTTTTGAGTAGTTTATATATTCTAGAAATCAATGCTTTGTCAGATGTATCTGCGGTGAAGGTTTCCTCCCACTCTGTGGGAAAGATTTTTTAATATGGTAGGATTTCACCTTTCTTTGTTCTTGTCTCAGATCCTGATACTACAGTTACTTCACCAAAACACCAGATTTTGATGGAAATGGATCCTCCTGACATGTTCTTAGCAAGTTTGCAGATCGTACTGTAAATAAATGGTTGCCAGGTGTATATAGCATAAATCTCTAGACAGAAAATCTACTTTCTAGGATCATAGAACTAGCTGAAAGTTCATCCAAAGTTCCTCATTTATACTTCAGGCATCGGGGGCCGGGGACCCTTGCTTTGTGTTCCCAGCTCTTGCTGGCAACAGAAACATGATTGGAACTTGAGTCTGCAGAGTGTCCTGTGCACCCATCACACTAAATCCCTCTTCTCTTTGTTGGAGCTGTTCTGTTTTTCTTGTGTGTTTGAGCGTCTGAGGAAGACAGGCTGGAGCTAGTAGTCCTGGTAACAGGCCAGGCTCTTTCTGGTTCTGGTTTTTTGGCTAAGTCATACAAATTCACCACATTCTCATTTACAATATGGAAGTAAGTCCTTCCTATATAACAAGTTTCCCTTGTCACAGGCTTGTGATGAGAACCAAGTAAAAGTCTCTTTTTGGCTGCACCTCAAACCCGTGTGTAGGTAAGTCTCCCTCACCTGAGGGCTTCTTTGCAGGAAACTCATGATGTTAGTTTGTCACAATGTTGCTGGTGTTAATTGGGTTCCATAGGTTACTGAAACAGAGCTCAGCTTTCTCTACTAAAAACTTACTACTTGTTCTTTGCTAATCAACTAGCAAGCAAGAGGTGTGTGTGTGTGTGTGTGTGAGAGAGAGAGAGAGAGAGAGAGAGAGAGAGAGAGAGAGAGAGAGATTCTCTGAGGCCCTCTAACTCTCCCCTTTCTAAATGAATGAGGTTTAGCATCCTGTCTAAATCTATTATTACTAATTTAGTGGTAAAACAGTGAATTTTCAACTCCATGATTCCTTACACACTCATTAATTGCCTAATTGGACCCTAATGATTTAACAGTGAATAAGACAGACTTTGACTGACAGTTTATGTAGTCACTTATTCCTTCAACAGATATTTGTTATTGACTCCTAGCTGAGTGCTGAGGACTCTGTTTAAGCACTAGACAAGCAATGACTATACAGCCCACAGACTCTCTCTCTCTCTCTCTCTCTCTCTCTCTTATTCTTGCCTAATGCTAGAAGAGGCAGTCAGCAGAGAAGCAAATCATGCAAAGTGTGATAAAGCACTCGGAACCCCAGGGAAGGAGACTGGCAGTGGGGAGCCAAGGCTTCCTGGCAAAGCAGAAGCTGATTGGGGAGGCCCTCCAGGAGACCCCTAGAATTTCCCTTCCACACTCAGTGTACCGCAGCATAAAGGGTTTATCTCAAGTAACCTTCCCATCCCTCTAACCTGGCCCACACAGAACTGAAGGCCACCATGCCGAATTCTTCCAGCTTGGACTTTCTGGGTAGAAACACTGCCTGACTTTTCGATCATTCAGGACAGGCCTTGTTAAAAATGTTCTTGTTCCTCTTGGTAGAGGTTTCAGGGCTAGGTCTCATCTAAGCATTTTACTCCAGTAACAAGCTAGATCAATAACCAGCAAAGTCCAGGCTACTCAGAAATTACATGTGCCTGCGCCAGAGTCCTGGGCTCCTAACTAAGGAAAGATACTCAGGGCTGATCCCTGTTTTCTTTTTTCTTTTTTTCATCTCATGCAGAGTTCCTCCATTTCAGTGATAGTTATAAATATAACATAACATGCAAACCATTAGGATGAATATAGTATAGCCAATTCTAATTCTACTTGCATGTGTCCTATAACACATAGAATGTGAATATATGCTATTTCAAGAGCCTATTCATTAAACTAACTTTTGTAAGATTTTACATTGAACAGAAAGGGAACTAGCATGTCTTTAAAATTCTGGTTTAAAAAATAATTTTAAGTGAAACAATCTGAATTTAGGTTCAGAAAATGATGCTTTTTAAAGGCTGGCAAATATAAAAACTGAAGAACATGGTTCTTCCTTATCATGACTGCCTATTGTTTTATTGTTTGTTTTGTTCTCTAAAACCAGACTTTTATGCTTGTTCTTTATGGTTGAAGGGCAAGATCAACCCTCTAACAAGCTCTCATAAACAATAAGCCCACAAGGCAATAACCCTGAAACACCCTTAGCATCTTACATATTCCCAAACACCAAATAATATCTTATATCCCTAAACTGAGGTAACCAGATTTTTCAGAAATGACTGAAGTTGTATGTTCTTCCCATAAGAACATATGTTTTTCGGCAAACTTGCTGAAACTCATGCATTTAATGAGACTTACCCTAGAGTAGATATTGTGGGGGATGAGTCATCCCACACAAAGGTGTCATTTCTTAAAATAATTGGGAGCTCTGTTTTCAGAATGGTTCCCAAGATAACAGTCTGAGAATGATCAATGTATCACTTGCTCTATAATTGCATCTCATTCTAAAATAAAACCAAATTTCAATCACTCATATTATTCTCCTTCTGTTGGCTCTAGTTTCTAAACTGGATTTCAAAATGGATCCAATTTCTAAATACAAAGATGCTCTGTCAAATGTGCAAAGTATACTCCTTGAGGTGCAGACCACATGATTTAAGTGAGCCAAGTTCAAGTTCATACATAAAGGATACTCTCTGATCCCAAGACAAGGGCTAGGAAGCTTAGTGTACAGTTCAGCTTTGATCCCATGGGTGGACGGAAAGAGGAATTAAGGTTGGCCATCCCAGGGAAACAAAATCCAGTACTTAATGTAATTGTGTCCAATATTTATTGATGTTCTAAAGACTAGTAAGTCTGATCCGAGAGAAGATGCAGGCCTAACTCCGGACCCAGTCGCTGCTCTGGATCCTTCCTAAGCTTCTCAAAAGCAGCAGAAGGGGAGCCCAAGGCATTCCAGGCACACAGGGCTCCAGCATCCTGTGTGCCCGGTGCTGTCTCTAGCTAAGAGACCTCCTCCCTTGTCTCTCCGTGCCTTACACATTTGACACACCTTTGCATGGGGGCTTGGGAGTACTCCACCACTCAATTCGTTTATTCATTTACTATTTTGATTTGTTATCTTTTTTTATATTAACATTTTTATTGAAGTTTTGTGCATTTCATACATCATTTCTCACTCCAATCTACACTCGTCTCCCCTTCCATGTCCCCCACCCCACCCGAGTTCATGCACCCTGCCATTCCTGCCCTGTATCTTTTTCTGATTCTTTCCACAGTTTTTTAAAGCAGAGGATTATTGTCCTTGGGGGAATTTTACTGTTTCATTTGGTTTCTTATCCCAGTTCCTCTGCTGTTGTAGTTCCCTCCAATCTGTATTGCTACAACATATGCATGCATATATATATATATATATATATGTTACACCTATACTAAAATTATATCATCCGTACACAAACTGTCATTTCCATATCATATTTCAGGATTCACATTTTTCCTTTTTAAATTTATAGTACTCTAAAATATTCTCCACCCATATACCAAGACTACAAGTCTCAAAATAAGTGCTGGGTTAATTCTAGAGCCTGTTAAGGGATTTACAATATAAGAGCACAGTTGCTTTCAGGAAAAGGGGTATATATCATTGATGTTGTTCAGTTCGTCTTCTAATTTGGTGCTTGGTGCTAGCATCCACAAATGAGGGATACCATTCATCATTTGCTTTCCTGGGACTGTGTTACTTCAGTTAGCATAATATCTTCTAGTTCCATCTATTTACCTGCAAAGTTCATGATGCCATCTTTCTTTACAGCTGCATAGAACTCCTTTGTGTAAATGTACCACATTTTCTCTATCCACTTGTTGGTTGAGGGGCACTTGGGTTGCTTCCAGTTCTCTGCTATTGTGAAGAGAGCTGCAATGAACATGGCTGTGCATGTATCTGTGTGATAGGATGAGTCTTGTGAGTATATACCCAGGAGTGGTATAGCTGGGTCAGGTGGTAGGGTCACTTTGAGTTTTTTAAGGGTTCTCTATACTGCTTTCCATAGTGGTTGTACAAGTTTACATTCCCACTAGCAGTGGATGAGTGTTCCCCTTTCCCTACAACCTCTCCAGCATTTGGTATCATTTGTTTTCTTGATCCTAGCCAGTCTTATCAGAGTGAGATGATATCTTAGAGTGGTTTTAATTTGCATTTCCTTAATTATTAACAATGTTGAACATTTTTTAAGATGTTTCTCAGCCAACTTTATTTCCTCATTTGTGAAATCCCTGCTCAGCTCTTTACTCCATCTTTTGGGTGAGTCATTTGATTTCTTACTTTTTTTTTTTGTTTGTTTTTTGAGTAGTTTATATATTCTGGAAGTTAATGCTCTGTCAGATGTATCACTAATGAAGGTTTCCTCCCACTCTGTGGGTTTTCTCTTCACTTCCTTGATTGTTTCTTTTGATGAACAGAAGCTTTTGAGTTTAATGAGGTCCCACTTGACAATTGTCAACCACACTTCCTGTGCAGCTGCTGTTTGATTTTGGAAGTCTTCCCCATGCCTATGTCCTGTAGGTTGTTGCCAACATTTTCTTCTATCACCTTCACAGTTTTGGGTTTCTCATTGAGGTCTTTGATCCATTTGGAGTTGAGTTTTGTATGGGGTGAAAGGTAGGGGTTTAATTTTATTCTTCTACAAGTAGTGATCCAGTTTTTCCAACACCATTTGCTGAAGATGCTGTCTTTCCTCCATTGGTTATACTTTTTATTATGAAGCAAGAATATTGCTAGGTTTTTCAATTATACAAGTGAAGGAGCCATACCATGTATGTGAGTTTATAGGGCAGTGAGAAGATGGGTTAGAATCTCCTAGCTCTTCACTTATGTGTATAATAAAAATTATGGAGAAATGCAATTTTCCTTTTTTTGCAATTTTCTTTTTTATCTTACTGTTTTTCCAGTTTTCTATAAATACTGTATATTACTTACATAATAAAATAAATGCATCTATGAATTATAGTGCCCATAACCTTTATAGGGTAGTTTGCCTCTGGTGGAAGGAGTTCCTTGAGCTGCTGTTGCTAAGCGGTGGTCTTGGCCAAACAGTTCTTCAGCCTTTTGCTGATTCACTCCCCAGGGCCTGCTGAGCACACTAATGAGATCTTCATATGAACAAAGTTTCTAAAAGGAATATGAATCTGAGAAACTGGCTCAAGCTCTACACAATTATTCATCGTCTTTAAACTAACAGACTCTAAATGATACCACATGTCGGGCATCGGGCAGAACTTTTACCCAAAGCAATGGAAAGCCAATTTGAACTGGCTAATGAGAACAGGGAGGGGTGTGCTTCTTATCCCTTGAGGGAACTGAAAAAAGGACGGGTGAGCATGATTGGTCCATGGGCTTGAGTGTCTGCTCAGCTTCACCCTGCCCAGGGACTCAGGAGGGCTCAGCAGCCAGAATCACTACCCTCCTTTCGATAGATAGGTGACAGCTCATGGGTGCAGAGTGTGGTGTCCTCTGCAACTGTCTATACTTGATCTGGGGGTGACTTCAGTTTATCACAGAGTAGTCAGATTTAACTAGAAATACCCTTGTTTGACAAACTAGGCATTCATTTTGAGAGCAAAAAATAGTTGTCGGAGGGTCATGTACTCTGAACACATATGAATCAAAACGGCAGAACTAAATCACTAAGTTAGGATGCTTCCTGGAACTCAGTATACTTTTAATTTTGAAAGCTCCCTTCTTGGCCTGCCTTGTTCCCACATCCGCCCCTACGTTTCTAGCTCTATCACATTCCAGAGCCATTTTAGCTTAGGTCTAGGGCAGCACCTGAGCCTGTCCCATCCATCACTATCTCTGGCCCTCAGAATATACTCTCTTCCACCAAATAGACAAACAGTGGCCATTTTAAAAGAAATGCTGCTGTTATGATGTAGCTGTTCCCCCCTCCAGAGGGCAAGACCATGGCCTACCACACACCTTGGCTCACAGTTCTGACAGAGAACTATGCAAAGTACTACAGAAAATTTGTCTACAGCAATGGTAATGAGGTTGGTACCATTTCCTTGCAGGAGGGGGAATCACCAGATACTCACCTGAGATTCCAGCCACTCCTTCCTCCTCCTTCTATCTACTTGTGGTCTGGAGGTGCTAGAGTATAAAGGAGGTACAAGGATGACCTCAGCTAGGCTGAGACATTTTTAATGGTGCACATGTCTGTGTTTGTGTGTCTTCTTTATCTGCTTTCCATCTTATTTTCTGAGACATGGAGCTGAACTGGGAGCTTAGCAATTTGTCTGGGCTGTCTGACCACCAAGCCCCACTCCCACCCCTCTTGTCTCTGTGTCTCCATGCACTCTGTCACATATTATTTTTGTGTTTTTATTTTTTAAGTTAATTTTTATTAAGCACATTTCATACAACATTTCTTAAATTTACACTCATTCCCCCATCCATACCCACCTCTCATGCCCCCCCCCACCTCTACCAGAGCTCATGGATTCTGCCATACATGTTAAGTCCTGTCTTGCATCTTTTTCTCAGTCTTTTATAACCTTTTCAGTGTACAGGTTCACCGTTTTGGTCAGTTCTTTGAATAGGGTTTTCTCTCTCTTTTTTTGTTCTCTTTAATTTTATATTATTCCAAAATATGCATATATATACTCCACACATAAATGAAAATTAGAAATTATGAAAATAAACTATAGGTTAATTCCAAAACACATTAAGAGATTCACATTTTAACAGTAAAAGTTGCATGCAGGTAAAAAGAAGTATAACTTTACATTCTTTTTTATAGAATATGAATACATATCTTCCACCCATATATGGTAATTACAATGTGTGAACACAAGTGGTAGGACAATTCTAGAGCCCTGTGCTGGATAGCTTTAGTGTCAACTTGACACACCTGGGTTGAGGGAGCTTCAATTGGGGAATTGGCTCCATTGGACTGGCCTGTGACCACGTCTGTGGGGTATTGTCTTGATTGTTGGGCAATGTGGGAGGGCCCAGCCCACTATGGGTGGTGCCACCCTGGGCAGGTTGTTGTGTACCATATAAGAGGTCAGGCTGGGCATGGGCTAGGGGAGCAAGCCAGTGAACAGCATTCCTCCATGGCCGGTGCTTCAGCTCCTGCCTCCAGGTTCCTACCCTGAGTTCCTGCCTTGGGCTCCCTGAGTGATGAACTGTGACCCAGGAGATGTAAGCTGAATAAACCCCTTCCTCCCCAAGTTGGTGTTGGTCAGAGTGTTTTGTTACAGCAATGGAAGGCAGACTAGAACAAGCCCACTAAGAGATTCACAATATAATAGCACAGTTGCTTTCAGATACAATGAAATATAATAATAAAGTTGCTCAATTTGCCTGCCTACTGGGGATTTGGTGTTAGCATCCACAAATGAGGGAAACCATTCGCATTTTTTTTTTTCTGGGACTATGTTACTTCACTTAGCATAATGGCTTCGAGTTCCATCCACTTACCTGCAAAGTTCATGATGTCATCTTTCTTTACCACTGCAGAGAACTCCATTGTGTAGATGTGCCACAGTTTTGTTATCCAGTCATCAGTTGAGGGGCATTTGGGTTGGTTCCATCTCTTTGCTATTGTGAAGAAAGCTGCAATAAACATAGCTGTGCATGTATCTTTGTGATAGGATGCGTCTTGTGGGTATATACTCAGGAGTGGTATGACTGGGTCAGGTGGTAGGCTCATTTTGAGATTTTTAAGGGTTCTGCACACTGCTTTCACAGTGGTTGTACCAGTTTACATTCCCACCAGCAGTGGATGAGTGTTCCCCTTTCCCCCAAAGCTCTCCAGCATTTGGTGTCTTTTTTTATGATAATGGAGAATTCATTTTATTGCCTGCTACAACTCGCTTTTATAAGCAAAATGATGTCAGCTCCTAGAGCCAATCACAGACCCCCCCCAGCTCCACACCACTGCATACTGCTGCCCCACCTAGCATCATGTGCCTGGACCAAGTTGCTTGCTCCCTTTTGGGGCAGGATCAGAGAAATCCCATGACTCCCACCGGGTGCTCTGAGGGGTGCTAGCTGAGAACTAGCCTGTAATTCAGACTGGGTCTTCCCACATGGGTGCATTGACACACATGGAGGCAATGTATTCATAAACTAAAATAAAAAAGCAATAAATAAAATTTTTTAAATCAGAAAATTTTTTTTTTGATGATCATTGTTTTATTCTATTTGAAGCAAATCACAGATCTACTCACACTGAAACAGAAGAGCTAGCACACTGGAATGAGTATCAGGAATCAGGGTTTCAGAGGGCTTTGTCTCCCACAGATAGTAAATTCTGTGAATATGTAAGCTACCTACTTCTTTTATAAAATTTATTTATTGATGCTTTATGTATTTTATACATCATTTTTCATTTCCGTTCAGGCATGTTCTCCTATCCCTTCCCTCCACCCCATCCTATCCCATACCGTCCCAGATCATCCATTCTGCCATAATTGTCCTGCATCTTTCTCTGAGTCTTTTTTTATGCTTAGGAATTCACATTTTCCTCTGTTAATTTCACATTACTCTAGAATATGGATACATACTTTCTACCCATATACAGTAATTACAGAGTCTGAAAATAATTGGTGGGTAGATTCTAGAGCCCATTGAGAGATTCACATTATAACATCATAGTTGCTTTCAGATAAACAAATTATAACTATACTGTTGTTCAGATTGCCTTTCATCTAGGGGATTTGGTGTTAGCATCCACAAATGAGGAAAACCATTCTCTTTTTGTCTTTCTGGGACTGTGTTACTTCACTCAGCATGATGCCTTTGAGCTCCATCCATTTACCTGCAAAGTTCATAATGCCATCTTTCTTTACTGCTGAATAGTACTCCATTGTGTAGATGTACCACATTTTTGTCATCCACTTGTCTGTCGAGGGGCATATGGGTTGGTTCCAGCTCTTTGCTATTGTGAAGAGACCTGCAATGAACATGGATGTGCATGTATCTTTGTGGTAGGATGAGTTTTGGGGGTATATACCCAAGAGTGGTATGACTGGGTCAGGTGGTAAGCTCATTCCTGAGTCTTTTAAGGGAATATAGATGCAAAAATTCTCAACAAAATACTTGCAAATCGCATACAGACCCACCTCAAAAAGATCATCCATCATGATCAAGTTGGATTCATACCAGAGATGCAGGGATGTTTCAACATACATAAATCAATAAATATCATAAAATATATAAATGGACTGAAAGACAAAAAACACAGGATCATCTCAATTAATGCAGAAAAAGCCTTTGACAAGATCCAGCATCCCTTCATGTTTAAAGTCCTAGAGAGAATAGGACTGAAAGGAACATTCCTCAACATGATCAAAGCCATATACAGCAAACCCACTGCCAACAACATCCTAAATGGAGAAAAATTAGAATCATTTCCCTTAAAAGTGAGAACCCAGCAAGGCTGCCCCCCATCACCACTCCTCTTCAACATAGTGCTCGAAACACTTGCTAGGGCAATAAGACAAGAGAAGGAAATTAAAGGAGTATTAATCAGAAAAGAAGAAGTTAAGCTATCCATTTTTGCAGATGATACGATAGTTTACCTAAGGGATGCAAAAAACTCCACCAGAAAACTTCTAGAAACAATTAAGAGTTTTAGTAAAGTGTCAGGATACAAAATCAACCTAGAAAAATCAGTAGCCTTTCTTTACACCAACAATAAACATGTGGAGAAGGAATACAAAAAGACCTTCCCACTCACAATAGCCTCAAAAATAATAAGATACCTGGGAACAAACTTAACCAAAGATACCAAAGATCTCTACAACAAAAATTTTAAACCCCTGAAGGAGGAGATCGAAAATGACATCAAAAGATGTAATGACGTCCTATGCTCATGGATTGGGAAAATTAATATAGTAAAAATGTCCATTTTATCCAAACTGATATATAGATTCAACACAATCCCAATCAAAATCCCTATGAGCTTCTTCACAGACTTGGAAAAAAAAATTCTTAAATTCATATGGAAAAACAAAAGACCTCGAATAGCTAAAGCAATCCTGAGTGAAAAATGTAATACAGGGGGGATTGCCCTAACAGACTTCAAACTATATTACAGGGCCATAGTCATAAACACAGCCTGGTACTGGCACAAAGACAGACTAGTTGACCAATGGAACAAAATTGAAGATCCAAATTTGAGCTCATATAATTTCAGCCACCTCGTATTTGACAAAGGGGCAAAAAACTCTCAATGGAGGAAGGACAGCATCTTCAGCAAATGGTGCTGGCAAAATTGGATCACCATCTGTAGAAGAACAAAATTAAACCCATACCTCTCACCCTGTATAAGAATAAACTCCAAGTGGATCAAAGATCTGAATGTGAAACCTGAAACCCTGAAGGTGATAAAAGGCAAAGACCTACAAGACATAGGTGTAGGAAAAGACTTTCTAAATCAGACAGCAGCCACACAGGAAGTAAGGTCAACAGTTGACAAGTGGAACCTCATCAAACTCAAAAGCTCTGTACAGCAAAAGAAACAATCAAGGAGGTGAAGAGAAAACCCATAGAGTGGGAAGAAATCTTTACCAGTGACACATCTGACAGAGCATTAACATCAAGAATATATAAACTACTCCAAAAATAAAGAAGACAAATCACCTACTCAAAAGATGGAGTAAGAGCTGAACAGAGACTTTACCAGTGAGGAAGTAAAGATGGCTGAGAAACATCTTTAAAAAGTGTTTATCATTATTAATAATTAAGGAAATGCAAATTAAAACCACTCTCAAATATCATCTCACTCCAGTACGGCTAGCTAAGATCAAGAAAACAAAAGACAACAGATGCTGCAGCAGTTGTGGGGAAAGGGGAACACTCATCTACTGCTGGTGGGAATGTAAACTTGTACAATCACTATGGAAAGCAGTGTGGAGATTCTTTTGTTTTCTTGATCTTGGCTAGTCTTATTGCAGTGAGATGATACCTTAGTGTGGTTTTAATTTGCATTTCCTTAATTATTAAGGATGTTGAACACTTTTTAAAATGTTTCTCAGCCATCTTTACTTCCTTACTGGTGAAGTCTCTGTTTATCTCTTTACTCCATCTTTTGAGTAGGTCATTTGTTTTCTTACTTCTTCCACAATAGGCCCTGAGCCCTGAGCGGGTGAGGTTTAATATAGGAGTCATATCCAGGGACATGCACTCTGCAGTCTTTTATGCTCCACACTTTGGCCAGTTGTGGCCATCTGTGTTCATCCTCTGTTCCATGAAGAAGATTTGCTATTGATAGTTGAGAGATGCATTAAAATTCTCTCTACCCCCTCTTCCACTCTGTTTGTGAGTCTTAGGTGTAGATGTTGCATTGTAGATGTATCACTAGGGCTGGACATCTCAAGGACACTTATCCTCTGTGTTTGACAAGTTGTAGAACTCTATAAAAGTCCCCATCTGTTGCAAAAGAAGCTTCTTTGATGAGCATTAAGTGGTATACTTGTCTCTAAGTGTAAGGATCCATAGTTAGTGCACACTAAGAAATTACATTTGTCTAGGGATATGACAGATATGAGGTTTTCTCTAGTATCTACCACCTCTCCAACCATTTGTATTTGGCTATGTTTACAGTACCACACATAAGTTCCTCTCATTGAATGGACTTTAATTCCAATTAGATAGCTGCTGATTACCCCAAATTAATTACTACTTTGAGACATAGTCTTGGAGCTAGACCTGGAGCTCACCAATTTATCTACACTGCTTGGCCAGCATTCCATCCACATCTCATCCTTCTGTCTCTGCATCCCTAGTGTCGGGGATTAGAGGTATTGGCCAACATATCTGCCATTTTAGGTGGGTGCTTGAGATCTAAACACAGGTTCTTATGCTTGCCTAGCAAGTACTTTACTTCTTGAGCCATTTCCTCAGACCCTGATGTAGCTTCTGTGAGTCTTTACCCATGTTAATGTGAGAATTTCAGGTGATGCTACTGTCTTTGAGTCACCAGTGACCCTTTAAATAATAATTTCACTGGTTCTCCAAGCTGGTCTTGTGTGGAAAAATTCCTTTGGTCTGTCAGTGCCCTCTTCATCTGGGGTGAATGGATGATTATGTCTCACATGATAAGATCTCTTGTAGAATTCAGTGTTGGTGATGTTTGAGCAACAAGCACGAGCATTGATGGCCCAATGACCTCTCCTTGAAAAAAGTTTTTTTACCATTCCCCCCTAGGGCAATGCCCAGAACTTTCACTCCTGTGGGTAATTTGTATTGAGACATATAATAGAAGGAAAGATTCAGATTAGACTAATTGGGTACAAAAAGCCAATTTGATCCTCAACTGACCTATCAGAAAAGAAAACCTTGGTTATCTATTTCTGCCAAAAGGCTATGCAGTATGTTGTAGAGCATGTTATGTAATATTTAATACAAATGAAAAAGAGAAAACTACAATTTACCATCTGTGAGAAACAATGATCCTCATTTAATTTTTCTTTTTATTGTTGTTTTGAGATAGGATCTCCCTGTAGTCCTAGCTGGCCTGAGACTATGTGGACTAGAGTGGACTCCATCTTGCAGAAATCCACCTGCCTTTGCTTTCCTAGCTGGGATTAAAGGTGTGTTTCACCATGATTGGCCCTTTATTTTATTGGTTAAGAAAGGTTCACTTCGGGGCTGGAGAGATGGCCTAGTGGTTAAGACCACTGACTGCTCTTACAGAGGACCCAGGTTCGATCCCCAGCACCCACATGGCAGCTGAGAACCATCTTTAACTCCAGTTCCAGGGGAAACCGATGCCCTCTTCTGACCTCCATGGCATTGCATGACATGGGCACACAAACCTACATGCAGACAGTACATTTATACACATACAAAAATAAATAAAAAAAAATAAAAAAAGAAAGGCTCACTTCGTAAGCATACTGGAGGCACCTAGCTGGGACAGTTTAGCAGGTTACTTAACTAACTTGTAAAGGCAAGCATCAGCCTAGAACGGCAGGCTCACTGAGTGCAGAGAACAGATTCTTAACTGTACTGCATGATGGTTTCTGTCTTTCCTCACCACTGCATACAGTATAATACAATCTTACACATCATTTCTCTTTCCCTCTGTCATGTTCATTTTTTTTCAACAAAATATGGGCACAAGATCATGTCTACATTTTACACCCTGTTTATTTTTTTATAATTAAAAATATTTTTAATTTATTTAAGCAGTAAGTACCCTTAGGCAACAAATGTGAGAAATGCCCAATTCCATCAGCATCTAGTTCTCTGTACAACCCAGGGTCCCCAAACCCAATTGAAGAGGTTTGCTTACACAAAAAAGAAAATCCAGTCCTTTTTGCTGTAATCTCACAATTCATCCACCCTCCTTGGCCCTTACACTGTGGTGCATGCCCACCTCTTCCACAGGAGTCCCTGGGCTTTGGAGGGGAGGGTGAGAGAGAATGAAAGATAGAAGATCCTGTTGTTTTTTTCTTCTTTCCCTTCTCTTTCCCTTTTTTCCCTCTCTTCCTTTTCTGAACTGACAGGTCAAATTCTTGGGACTGTCCAGGTTCTGTTTACCAAGGACTGGTGAGTCATCTGGCAGTCTCCTTTTTTTCAAATTTTATTTATTTATTTATTTATTTATTTATTTATTTATTTATTTATTTATTTATATGAATGTACTGTCTGTATGTAGGTCTGTGCACCCATGTCATGCAATGCCTCGGAGGTCAGAAGAGGGCATTGGATTACCCTGGAACTGGAGTTAAAGATGGTTCTCAGCTGCCGTGTGGGTGCTGGGGATCAAACCCAGGTCCTCTGCAAGAGCAGTTGGCACTCTTAACCGCTAGGCATCTCTCCAGCCCCGCAGTCTCCTTTTAATTCTAGTAATAAAACACAAATAGCAACACATTAAAATTTGTAGCAAGTTATTCTATGGGTACAGACACATATGCTTGGAGATATCTTGGTTGGGGCAAATCCTGTTCATTTTAAAGGTTATCAGGGACATAACTTGTAGGCAAGCTTGGCTGTTACTAATTTTCTACTGTAAACTTTCAGTGTCGGGGTGTGGGGGCTAGCTTAGCACTTTGGTGGTGGGGATTAGTTCGACTATCAGACATTAGCAGGGAGGGGTCCAGTGTTTTCTCTTCATTTGTAGTTGAAACTAAGTTGACTTGAGCCACATTTGAAAATGAACCATTAGATTTCATTTCTAATACTGCTGTGTATGAATGCATGATGGGGTGTACACATGTTGTAAGTATGGGATGTATGGCCTCTGCATGTGCAAATCGTCCAAAGTTATATAACAATCTATCTGTCAGTCAGAATAATTCCTTCTCCCTTCCAGAATGGCTTCTCCCTCTACTTAGGCCAAAAACAATTCAAGAAAAGGACTGGAGGCTTCGGATGCCTGCATCTGCCAAGCTGCTCTCATTCCGTGGAGTGTACTCTGTTTTTATTTTCACTTTTAATTAATCTATACTTTTGTCAGAGCAGCAGTAAAAGCCCATTAAGAGAAGAATCCTTGTGTAACTTTTCCTTTTTAAAGTTCTTTTAGTTTCAGATTTTGGTCAGAACCCAAGTATGTCCTTTTTGACATGTCTTAGTCTTTCTCTAAAGCTCCTCCTCTGCCTCTTGGCTACCGCTGTCACACCCTGCGGGTGACTCCAATGGCACAGCTTTTCCTTTCTCTCTGTTCTCCTCCAGGCAGCTGTGAGATTTAGAGCTTGCTTGCTCTAGGGGTTTTTCTTTTAAACTCCAACAATATTGTCTTTGAACGCCCATCTGCATCCATTAAATTCTTTAATTAATGAAACTCAGAACCCCAAAGAGGACCCCAATTTGCCCTAGAATCACTTTAACTACTGGTTTTCTGTGTCTTGTTCAATTCTTTGTCCAAGACACAGAGTACCTTGTGATGTGCCACAGAGGAACCCTGAGCCCCCTGCAGTAATGGTAAGGTTCATGAAGAGAGAAAACCATTGCTAGTCTGTGACTGACTGTAGCTACCATAAGCTGCTCAGTGGTTTGGCCTCCACCTTGTTTGTTATCTAGAGGTAAATCCATTTTATCTACAAGGCCTCCAGATAGAAATTATATCATTGTTCTTAAAATATTAGCCCAGAAGGATGGGAAAGGGCAAGGGGAACTGACAGGACAGGTTCTTGTCTCCTCTCTTCACACTTTCAAATCCCTAAATGTGACAATAAAATTTATCTCAGAATAAATTATCATACAAAAAGGTGTGAACACACGGAGAGACAGGAAGACACACAGACAGACAGACACACACACCTGGATAGAAATATTCCATACAAAAAATCTCTACCACCATTTGTATCCCAATACTTTAAAATTCTTCTCAAGTCTTCCAGGAGGCTCTAGAACGCCTAGGTGCTTGCTGCTGGAAGGCCTGGCAGTCCCTTCGACTTTTCCGCAGGGTTGGAGATGTACATGTAAACGACTGGAAGTTTAGGGGCTCAAGAGATGGCTCAGTGGTTGTGATGGTTAATCCTGGGTGTCAACTTGACTGGACTAAGGAACAAATAAGAGAAAAAGCATCTTGGGATTGGACCACCTCAACCCAGATGGCCCACCCCAAATATGGGCATTACCTTCTGCTGGCAGGCAGTATTAAAGGCCATGGCAGAGGGAGCTGGTCCTTTTTTTCCTGTGGCTTGCCTCTCTCTCACCGGTGAGTTTGTCTTGCTGCTGTAATCAACCCTTCGGATCCCAGCGTGTACTGAGACCACCAGATCTCCTGGAATCCATCAGGCCTTCAGCACCAGATTGGGACTACTGAGACATCCAGCCTTGCAGACTAAGCAGTTCCCTCGATTCTTTGCCTCTCCAGTGTGCGAGGCTACTGTTGGACTCCTTGAACTCTGTCACATGAGCAAATCAATAAATTGTATATAGCTATATATTTGTCCTGTTGCTTCTGTTTCTTTAGGGAACCCTGACTAATACAGTGGTTAAGAGCACTGGCTGCTCTTGCAGAGGATCCAGGTTTGAATCCAGGCACCCATATGGTAGTTAATTCCAGTTTCAGGGGAATCCAACACTCTCTTCTAACCTCTGCATGCATTTCACAACATGGATGCACTTACAGACATGCAGGCAATATACTCAGACACATAAAATAAAAATAATAAAGAAAAATGACTTCAAGTTTATTCTGCAAATACAGTTTTCACTTAGTTTCCATTCATGACCTGTATAATAGAAAGTCATGGGGCAAATGTTTGTGTTCCCTCAAAATTCACATGTTGAAGCCTTAATCCAATCTGATGGAGTTTGGGGGTGGGTAGTGCCTTTGGAAAGCATTGAATGATAGACGGGGTTACCAAGTGGGGCTCTCATGTTTGGATTACTGTCTTTACATGAAGAAGCAATGTCAGAAATACATCAGGATATGACAAGAAGACATTCACCTCCAAGCAAGGAAATGACCCTGACACAGCCCACCATGCCAACCAGCACCCTACTTTAGGACTTTCCAGCCTCTAGGACTATAGGAAATAAATGTCTGTAACTTAGTCCATCATGTCTGGTTGTAAGGTAGCCTAAGGTGACTAAGAAACTGCCTGCTTCTGTTTCAAGTTGAGTACCATAAAACAACTTGCTGTCATTGAGATCTAAATGACTATCAACTGGGAGGGAGCTACAAGTATCAATTATCTGTTAGGCAAAGTGCAAAGCAAAGGGCATGACATGTTGTTACAAACAATTCTGCAATGAGCTTTATTTCTATAATCCAAGCTCAAAATAGTATACAGTTATACTCAGTACATATGGAGAATTGGTTGTCGGACCATATACAGATGTCAACATGCAAAACAGTTTAGAATTTACATTATATATATATATATTATAATAGTATCTCTTACTAATAGAAATATAAATATATATATATATATTATATATATATATATCTTCTCATACAGTTTAGGTCATCTCTGAATTACTTGTAATACTCAATACAATATAACTGCTGTGGAAAAAGTCTTTATGCCTATTGTTTGGGGACTAATGGGAGGAGAAAGCATCTGTTCGTGTTACTACAAACCCATTAAAATGTTTTCAGTTCAAGCTTGGTTGTATCTACAGATGAGGAACCATGAATATGGAGGACTGGGTAGCATTTTGGGGAGCTTTTCCTCTACTTACTGCCTTGGTTCCATCCCTAAGTTCTCTCATATTCTTATTCCCATAAGAAAGATATGTAAGAGGTTCAGTGGAAACCTTATTTGCTGTGATTGTTATTTTACTACGGGCTTGCACAATAAAAGGGGAAGAACTGTGCAGTTCCCAGGGTGGATTGTCTTTCTGTCTGAGACTTTAATTAACCGCACACGTGCCTCTGCACCCCATTAGAATCAAAACAATTTTAGAGCTACAGTTAAGTTTTGTAAATTAAAAAAAAAAAGAGAGAGAACGTGCTGGAAAGTAAATTCTCATTAAGGTTAATGAAGGAGTAGACTGTATTACCAAATGGGGTCCCTAGCTGAAGCATGGTGGGGTGTCTGGATAGGTGGTTTTCCCATCACCTGCTCAGTGGGGAAAGCTAAAGAAATAACATTAGATTTAAACAATTCCTGACAACAATTAAGAAAGAATGGAAGATGTGCCACTAGGCTATACATGATTTATTGCAGAATGCTTTCTAGGAGGAATAATTGTCAGTTCGCACAGGAAGTGTTCGCTGCCTGTGGATGGCCAGAAGAGGAGGCAGCTTGAGTGGACTTCATAAGACTTGAACCAGAGTTAGAGAAGAGGAGGGCACAAGGAGCTCAGGTGGCCAGATGCTGATGGTCCATGACCTCTGTTGCTTATTAGCCTGACTCTTGATGCCCCACTAAACCCTAAGCCCAGGATACCCTGGCTAGCTGCAGTAATTCTTTTTTCTTTCCTTTTTTTCTTCCTTGGTTTTTCTTCAGACAGCATCTCCTCATAGTCCTAGCTGGCCTGGAACTTTCTAGGCAGATCAGGCTGGTCTTGAGTTCACAAGGATCCCTGCTGTTACTGGAATTAAAGAGTACACCACTATACCCAGCCAAAGATGTATTTTTTTTTATTAATATCTGTATGTGACATGTTTGTAAGTGTCCACAGAGGCCAGGAGAGGGCGTCAGATCCCCCTGGATATAATGAACTACTTGATATGGGTGTTAGGAGCTAAACTGGCATCCTCTAGAAGAGCATCAAGTGCTCTTAACTGCTGGGCCGTCTCTCTAGCACCTGCAGCAACTCTCATTTCAGAGAATAAAGGCTCCTGTGGCTCGTCTGTTGCTACAGCTGATGCTCCCTCCATGGGGAGCAGACTTTCTGCTGAGCAGCAGCGGTATCCTCAGGAAAGACTCCCACTAGGAGGAGGGAGAAACGGAGCCCCAATGTGGATTCAGGTTTAACCCTCACAAAAGGAATTACTCACCGCTGGGGAGCAAACAAGCAAAGCCCCATTTCACAGACAGCAAAATGGAAGTTCTGGGATTCCGTATGAGTGGCTGAGGGCCCCTACCTGCAAGTCTCCTCCAGTCTCCAAGCCAGCTCTTAACCTCTCAGCAGCGAGAGGTGGGAAAGTGTCTGAGGCTTGCTAGGAGCCTGGATCAGTTCTCGAAACTCATCAGCCTCTGGTTGGCTCCCATTAAGACTCCTGAATTTTTCTGGCTGAGAGACTTCAGTTTGGGCTTGTTTGGTAGTCTCTACTGATTGGTCTGTTCTCTGGTGCAGGGGGGGTCCCAGCTCCTTCCCGTAGGCCGGTCCTGAGGGTTCGCCAGCAATGGGGGTCGGAGAAAGGTGAGTGTGCTGTCCACCTGCTCCCCAGCCTTCCTTTCCCAAAAGACAATCAGACTCAACAGGGAGTCTAGTCAACTTTATTGTAAGCACTACAGCAGCTTATAAAGGCAAAAACCACAAGGGACCGCCCACAGCACGAAACGGGCAGCCAATCATCTTAAAGATCAGAAAAGCAGGTTGCATGATCTGATTGTCCCATAGACTTCAATAGTAAGCATGAGCTGATTATGAGTAAGGAAACAGCTAGAACCAATCAGAAAAGTTTCAAAACAAGCTTGGCTCCCCTACCTTACTTCTTTTAGGAACCGTCTTTTTACTTAAGACCAGCTGACAAGGGCCCCTCAGTTCCCCCTTTTCTTTTTTTTTTTTTTTTTCTTTTTTTGTAAAGGGAAGTGGGCTTCAAGGACCCCGTGCTAGGAGCACCTGTGCAAGGTGGCTACTACCATCAGGGTGTCAGCACTTCACGGGTTCTGGGTTCCGAGCAACCTCCTGTAATGCCAATTTAACCCAGGGCTCTTGAGGGCCGTCAGCTGGTTCTTCCCCAAGTATTTGTGCGANAGCACCCACATGGCAGCTAAGAACTGTCTTTAACTCCAGTTCCAGGGGAATCTAATGCCCTCTTCTGACCTCCACAGCATTGCATGACACGGGTGCACCAACCTACATGCAGACAGTACACTCATACACATAAAAAAAATAAAGTTTTGAAAATTTCATTGTAGAACTCTTTAATGTTTTTGGTTAGGTTTATTCCTAAGTATTGTTTTTTTTGCAGTTATTGTGAATGGAATTCACAAAATGCCTTTTCTGATCACTTGTTTTTGGTATATAGAAACACTACTTATTTTTGTAAGTTGATTTTGTAACCTGACACTACTGAAAATATTAATCATTTCTAGTAGTTTTCTGGTGGAATTGTCTGGATCTCTTATGTATAATATCATATCATCTGTAAATAGAGATCATTTGACCTCCTCTTTTCCAATTATTCCTTTAATTCCCTTTATTGACTTATGTATGTTGAGCCATCCATACATCTCTGAAATAAAGGCTACCTCATTGTGATGGATGATCTTTTTGATTTGCATCTGTTTGTGGTTTGTGAGTATTTTGTTGAGTATCTTTGTATATATGTTCATTAAGGATATGGGCCTATCATTTTTTTCTTTGTTGTTCTTAACTTGGTTTTGTTATTAGAGTGCTTCTGGCTTCATAGAAGGAGTTTGTTTCTATCTTTTTTAATAGTTTGAGCAGTACTGGTTGTAGATCTTCTTAGAATAACTGGTAGAATTTTGCTATAAAGCCACTTGAGCCTGGGCTTTTTTAGGTGGGAGGTTTTGTATTACTGTTTCAATTTCCTCCTTTGTTATGGGTCTGTTTAAGTTATTGACCTCTTCTTGGTTTAACTTTGGTGGTATCCATGACTTTAGAAATTCATCCATTTGTTTAGGTTTTCAAATTTAATGGAGTATAGATTTTTTTTTTGTCTTTTCGAGACAAAAGAGCTGTAAATTTCCCTCTTGGGACTGCTTTAAGGTGTCCCAGAGGTTTCGTTGCATTGTATTCTCATTTTCATTTAGTTCCAGGAATATTTTTTTGGGGGGGAGTCTTTTCGAGACAGGGTCTCCCTGTAGCCCCAGCTGGCCTGGAACTCGCTCTGTAGACCAGGCTGGCCTTGAACTCACAAAGATCTGCCTGCCTCTGCCTCCCAAGTGCTAGGATTAAAGGAGTGAGCCACCACACCCACCAGTACTTAACCTTTTTGAAAAAAACAATTCCTTCTGTCTTATCCAAACACTTCATGGGCACAATATTCATGAAATACTTTGAAATAACTCAACTTACAACATTCAGCAAAATTTCTAACCTGTTTGTTATGTGGGTGAAGTATGTTTGATAAATGCTTAACAATATTCCCCTTTTTTAAAAACTGCAAAATAAGGTCATTAAGAAATCTAATACTTTTTTCAAAAAATTTTTTAAAATTTATTTTTGTATGTGTATGAGTGTACTGTCTGCATGTAGCTTTGTGTACCCGTGTCATGCAATGCCACCGCAGAGGTCAGAAGAGGGTCTCAGATTCCCCTGGAACTGGAGTTCTCCTGGAATTGGAGTTACAGACGGTTCATGGCCGCCATGTGGGTGCTGGGGATTGAACCCCGGTCCTCTGCAAGAGCAGTTGGTACTCTTAACCACGAGGCTATCTCTCCAGCACCAAGAAATCCAATACTTATAAAACTTACTTATTTGGGGGGCTGGAGAGATGGCCTAGCAGTTGAGAGCACCGACTGCTCTTGCAGAGGACCCGGATTCGATCCCCAGCACCCACATGGTGGCTGAGAACCATCTTTAACTCCAGTTCCAGGGGAATCCGACACCCTCTTCTGACCTCCGCAGCACTGCATGGCACGACACGACACGGGTGCACAGACCTACATGCAGACAGTACATTCATACATATAAAAAATAAAAATAAAACTTACTTATTTTGTTCTCTGATTAAAATTGAAAGCCTGGTAGCTAGAATCTATTTTTGGACTTTGTAAATATAGAAAACGATTTGGCAACTGACATAGGAAAGTAATTACTTCATATTATTTTAGGTGGATTTTCCTTCTGTTTTCAAAATATAAACACGCCATTTCTCCCAAATTCCCTGGACCCCTCTAAAAAGTGAATCAGTACCATGCTTTGTACTACCAGATTAAAGCTTCTTCCTTTCAATAAGTTGAAACTACTTATGCTTTATATAGGGCTGCTTAGATATGACACATTTCTTAAACAAAAGTGAACTCTTTAAAGCCATTACTCAATGATGAAAGAGGGACAATGATGCCATTTCAAAAGTTAGGGCTGGACTTTCTAAGGTCATCTAGTCACGAAAACGTAAATGGGATGCTAAAACCAAACAATAAGTAACCTACAGGTTAAATAAGCTTTAAAGGCCCTCTTTCATAGCAAATATTTTCTTAGCTCTTAATTTTTTCTCCTACCAAAGGTCTGACCATTCATAACCTCAGTTAAACCAACAGAACCCAAGCAACTGTTCACAAGTCCCACCTATATATTTGAATGATATAACCAGGGATGGACGAAGGGAGTATACTATTAACAATTACTGAACTGGGGTGAAACAGTAAGAATCAAGACAATTTTCAAGATTAGCCAGTCTCTGAAACGTCATAGTGTAGCTCAAATTATACTGTAATAAAAACTAGTTTTTACCTCTGCACACAAAAAAAATCCTCATAACTCACCAAATTTATACAACTACTATTGAACACACTCCCAGTTTTTGAATGCCCTATTTTGAGGTTTCTTCAAAAAAGTATATTTATCTGAGCATATATCTCAGCGATTTAAGCACTTGGTCCTCTAATTTATTGGTTGCGTTACCCATCTTTTCGGGTCTCACTCACCTTACAGATATACTGGCCCCGACAGAACACTTCTTTGAGCCGCACACTGAGTGCCAGCTTCGGGGGTCCCTTTCTGTCCCAGCTCCATCCTGCAGGCTGGTCCTCGACGGTTCCCCATGATGGAGGTTGGGGAAAGGTGAGTGTGCTGTCCGCCTGCTCCACAGCCTTCCTTTCCCGGAAGACAGACACTATGACAGGGAGTCTAGTCAAGCAGGAACTCATTTATTGCAAGCACTACAGCAGCTTTCAAAGGCAAAAACCATAAGGAAACACCCCGGTGCAAAACGGGCAGCCAATCATCTTAAAGGTCAAGGCAGCATGCAGGCTGCAGGACTGATTGTCTCATAGACTTCAATAGTAAGCATGAGCTGATCAAGAGTAAGGAAATAGCTAGAGCCAATCAGAAAAGTTTCAAAACAAGCCTGACCCGTCTACCTTACTTCCTTTAGGCACTGTCTTGTTTACTTAAGACCAGCTGACAAGGGCCCCTCACTCTGGGTGGAGCTGTTGGATGATGGTCTCTCAAACTTGTCACTGAAAACACAGTTCTGAGCTTAGGGTTTTCAGATAACACCCAGGACACAACTGTAACTATGTATGCATGAGCAGCCATCTATCATCTATCTATCATCTATCTATCTATCTATCTATCTATCTATCTATCTATCTATCTATCTATCATCTATCTACCTCTATCTATCTATCTATCTATCATCTATCTATCTATTTATCCATCTATCTATCTATCTATCTATCTGGTGTGTTACTTGTTATATGAGGCCATATATATATATATATATATATATATTACACATTTTATATGGTACACATTTAATTGAAGATGCAAAAACTGTGTTTATTTGAAATCATATCATCCTATATTTACTTTTTGTTAAATCAATGGTGTTAATTAAACAAAAAAGCACACTAAACAGTGCTTTGGTAGTGACTAATAGTGGGATGAGCTAAGCAGTGAAGACACTTGAGTTCTCTTTAGCTTTCTTCTCTGTGTCGATAGTTTAATGTTGTGGGCTTGATTAGGATGCTCCTGGGATCTCAATAGTGATGGGGCATGACAGAGGGTTGGCCTCCACCGCCAATAACTCCCCACTCCTTCAACTTCTGTGTTTTTCAGAGAGCTGAGTTACCAAGTGTGCTGGATAGCTTTAGTGTCAACTTGACACACCTGGGTTGAGGGAGCCTCAGTTGGGGAATTGGCTCCATTGGACTGGCCTGTGGCCACGTCTGTGAAGTATTGTCTTGATTGTTGGGCAATGTGGGAGGGCTCAGCCTACTATGGGTGGTGCCACCTTGGGCAGGTTGTTGTGTACTGTATAAGAGAGCAGGCTGGGCATGAGCCAGGGAAGCAAGCCAGTGGGCAGCATTCCTCCATGGCCTGTGCTTCAGCTCCTGCCTCCAGGTTCCTGCCCTGAGTTCCTGCCTTGGGTGCCCTGAGTGATGAACTATGACCCAGGAGATATGAGCTGAATAAACCCTTTCCTCCCCAAGTTGGTGTTGGTCAGAGTGTTTTGTCACAGCAATGGAAGACAAACTAGAACAGCAAGGTCTTCCAAAATGGTTCAAACAGGGAGGAAATGGAGAAACTTAGAGAGTAAAATTCCCAATGAAAACTCAGAGTACTTGAATTCATTTTACCCAGCTTTCTCCCTAAATGGCCTTTGATTATTGAACACTGCTTTGCTTTTCACAGACATTTACTCCTAAGCATCCAGGAGGGCTGGGCAGCCCACTCCTCCTCAGCCTGCTGGTCTCCCTGACTGGAAGCGCCCAGAACCACGACTGCTTTTCCAGGTGCTTCTGCAGGGCTCTTTCTTTATCTCAATTTACTCAGAGATGTCCTGACCAGGACCACTTCCCATCTCTCTTTCCTGTTTTATTCTGTTTTCCTAAAATCATGCTATCACGCACCAGCCACCTGGTCTATCTGACTTTCTTAGTTCACTTCATCTATTCTCCATCTCTGGTGTGAGCTAAGGTTGCCAGAAAAAAAAGCCCTGCTGGTGTTAAAGATTCTACAAGACTGAGTGTCGGGTTGGA
Organism: Rhizomys pruinosus; assembly: GCA_009823505.1. Taxonomy (NCBI): domain Eukaryota; kingdom Metazoa; phylum Chordata; class Mammalia; order Rodentia; family Spalacidae; genus Rhizomys; species Rhizomys pruinosus. The sequence goes on from VZQC01010758.1 coordinate 289,570, forward strand.
ACTTCATGATTGTGAAGAGTTGGAATGTTTCGGATTCAGAACCAGGTTATCCTGGGCTATCTTTAGTCCCCTTAAGAGCCATTCATTGCCTGCCCCCATGTGTCAGACTTCACATTCTGGGGACTTATGATGTAAACTTATGTGAAGTCTTCTGGAATATATTGACACATTACTTCGACCAACACAAAAGCTAAGAATGTCATCAAATGGCAACCAAAACCTGTATCAGAGATTTCCTGCTTTGCTGTAACTCACCTCATTGAGGTTTTCACCAGTATATTTGAAAAGCACTTTATCTTGTTCATTGTGTAACTTTAAAAACTTCTCACAACCACTTTCTGTACTGGAACAACCTGAAATCATGTTCTCAGGCCATTGTCACTCATATTTAGCCCAAAAATAAATCACCTTAGATTCCCTTTAAAATGAGAGCTGTGTTTTTTGTCAACACTGTGAAGGGGCGAATGGAGTGCATTATGCCTGGTAGGTTCACTGCTTTATTTCTAGGCCCTACAATCAGGGCCTGGGACACAGTGGTCACTCATGGAAGACAGGGGTGGTGGTGGTGGTGGGGACTGTCATGTGAGTCAATGGGAAGCCATTCCACAAACTTTTTCCTGTCTTTCTCCAGATTAGGAACACTAGAGTGATCCTGGATTCTATGTACCCCACCTATATTCATCTCAGCCACATGCTGGACAGTCCTCTGTCCACATGCTGGCATGGATGATTCAATAGTGGGAAACAGTGTTATCTTGGGGAGGGGACCTTCAGGTAGGTTCAAGTCTATTCAGAGTCAAAGACAAGAAACCATGGCAGCTGCCTTCTCACTAGGCGACAATCTTGGCTGCCATGATTTTCTTTTCCTTCTTTCCTCCAAACTGGAATGTGTGAAAAAGCAACCTACTCACCAGCAAAAAGGGTTAAGAGAAAATACAGAGGTTAAGAGACAAGAAGCTTTTGGTTTCTTTTTTCAGCTTGAAACCAGTCCTTCTCCTGCTAGTCAAATACCCTTGAATGCACGCTCCAAAGAAGAAATCACCAGGTTTTTAATTTTGGAAATAACCATAGTGTAATGTGACCTGCAGCACATTTGTCTGGAGAAAATTCCTGAAGAATCCAACATGTGTATACATATGAACACATAATCATTTAAGTGCAGAAAATACAAAAACCCTTGTCAGCTATTAAATTGGCTTTAACAGGCATCAGGTGGTGTATTAAACTCTGAGAACATTTAAGAATGTGAAACACTATCCAGATCTCAAATCACGAATTCTTTACACTCAAGAAATCTCAGCAGATGTAAGGAGCCCATAAAACTAAAGAAAGGGGTCTTCAGGGGGAGCCAGTCGGCTCTACAGCAGATGCCTGAGGCCTAAGCTTCCCTGAGAAATCTGAAACATTGGATAGGATACATTGGGCCTTTGTCCAGAGCAAATGGGGTAATCCCCCCACAGCCCCAGACATGAGCTATGGGCCCCTCAGCCATGTACAGCTGTCAGTGCACTGGGAGAAAATAAAAGCTTTTAGTGAAACAGCCACAGGGCCACAAAGTTACCAAGTAAGAGTGTTTCAACATTTCCCTCCAAAATGAAATGCTCAGTAGCGCAAGCAATACTCTAGAGCTTTTTAGAGAAGAATGGAGGGACTGGGGCTCTGCAGCATCCTTTTGCCAGGCTGCACTTGAGAAGCACTCAACTCACCTGGCTCTGTAATCAACTTATTATGTAAAAGAAGAAAGGGTTATAAAAGACGACGCGAACCTAGAAATCCGTGGAGATCTCCAGCTCATTTTTCCCGAGAAGGCAAAGCATGCTAACCCAAGGAGGCGCTGTCACGAGATCCCTCCAGCTTTGCTTCTCTCAACAGAACTTCCACATGCTACCAATTACCAGCTACCAGTGCAGTTGCATGCAACCCAGGGAACAACTGCATTCACAAAGGGCTTTCTCACCCATCGCCCAGCCCTGTTAGCAGAGAGAGGGGATTGTGTACTGGAAGGGGAGGCTGCTAAGCCAGAGTTGCCTGAGGACAGTCTGCTGGGAGGGTTTCAATCACCATCCAGTAGCAGTTGTAGTTTCCCATGGAGGGCAAACCTTTTTACTTTGGTAAAGGAGGGGGTGTGCTGGTCATTGTCCTTTAAAGCTGATTCGAGGACATCAGATCAAGATCATGTCTGCAGTCCTGTGTAGGCCCCCTCCCATGCTCAAGGGGCCTTCCCTCTGCTTTGTGCTCTGGTCCTCCCCCTTCTTGTAAGCTAGATGTCAAATCTCTGTACAGAGAAGCCCCCCTTATTAACTCTTGTTACCTTAACCCTACTATTATTCTCATTTCTAAGGACTAATCAGAGCTTGAATCCCAAGTATACTTCCCATCTGTGGAATGTTGGTGTCAGTGACGGAAACAGGAGACAGGCAGGGTGGAGGACATTCTACAGTAGGAGTGAGTTGAGGTGTGGTTTGGATGTAATCACTCATTCCAAGGGTACATTGTATGCTCCAGCTCTGGGCTAGGTACTGTGCAGAGGAGGGAGGTGACCAAGACACACCGACTTATGAATGACAATTTCATATTGTTAACAGGGGTAAGTAGAGGCTGGAGGTGAACACAAAGAAAGCCACGTTCCATAAGTCGGGAGGAAGAGTCCAATGAGATGCCAGGCAAAGGAGAATCTAGGATGAGAGTCGGCACTGGAACAACTTGGGGAAATGGTCTACTAAGGATGAGCACAGAGACCTGGATCCCAGGCAGTAAAAGTTTGCAGGTTCTATAAACCCAGAGATGGTGACAGAGGTGGGGGAAAGAGAAGAGAATGGGGCATATAGGAAGTGGGAGATGCCTATATCTTACAGGCAGAGGAATCAGGCCTGGAAAATGGCTCAGATGTCATTTGGCATCTATGGATAATATAGATACAAAAATACCAATTAAGTAGTGATAGTAATTTTGAAATTTTCTCCAAACTTCCTAGAACAATTTCCTCTTTGTGTGAAGTATTTTTTATATGAGCAAGAGCTAAATAATAAATAAATAATGTGTCTTAATAGAAAAATTCTGAATCAAGTAGCTGATCCATAGTTTTTGAGACAAGGATCACTTCACAGTAATACAGATGATCCTGACACTATGTATCACATCCTTTAAGCCCACTGGAATTTGGAGATACGTGTTAAAAGTACATTTCATACATTAAGTTATCTCAGCAACTGTCTTAGCAACCCAGTGCATTGTGGAGGTGTGCCGTCTCCTCTCGGGATTGTGGCTATCTGGGAGCTGGGACTGCTGCCACTGCCTAGAATCTCAAGAGTACAGAGCAGCCTGTCACTAGCCTACAAAAAGATCCAAATTCAAAGGGCATCTACTGGATGCTTCGGCTACGAAAAGATCCAAATTCAAAGGGCAGCTACTGGATACTTCGGCTATTGTTAGGTCACTATGGTAAGGTGGAATAAGAAGAACCACGGTACATCAAGCACCAATTACTGCAGAGTGTATGCTCACTGAGTTGCTGCTATTTCTGCATGATGGACTCTCTGGGCTTGTGTGGTCCCTTGGTCCCCATCCTGTCTCCTTGGTGAGCTCAGAGTGTCAGTCTCCTCCATCCCAGCCCCACTTACCCACCAGCCTACCTGCTCCACAGCTGGTATAAGTTTTCCTTACCTCATTTCTCTGCATCTGTTTTTTTTTTTGTTGTTGTTGTTTCCCTCTGTACAATAAACTAGAGAACAACTGATCACTCATGTCCCTCTGAGAAAGACCTAGAAGTTTAGGCCCTGATGTGATTTAAAACGAGGAATAGTTGTAAGTCACCCATTATAAAGGAGAATCACAAACTAGTATGTGAAATGGTTTCTAGCATCTCTGAAGCATTCTACAGTGCACCTTCCTACTAAGGAGTAAAAATGGCTCCCACTAAACTAGGCTTCAACTCATTTTCATATGTATAGAGGAGTTTTAGGATGTTTTATTAACTTGAGTTTGTTTTCCTTTTGCTACTTATTGGATGTGTGTCTTTGAGAAAAAAAGATTAATCCTCAGATACTTCCTCAGAAAGGTAGATTCTTACTCTTAAAGGTCTTGAGAATGAGATAATGTGACAAAGGGCTTAGCATAGCATCAAAGACTTACTGATATTGTTGTTTCAAGAATGTTAGATGAATGGAGTGTTCAGCTGGCAAAAGACTCCTTTTCACCCTCAAAGCCCTGTGACTTGATGTGTGTCTCGCTGCATCCCAGCTGCCAGCGTCTGTCAATCAGAAAGGCTAACGAGTCTTTCTGGAGGTCCCTTCCATTCAAGAAGACCCCTTTTATAGACCTCGTTTCCTTTTCCAGCCAACACTTGATAGACGCCAATGCATAAAATGCCATTCAGTGCAGTGTCTGCCTCCCAATTGGGCCTCATCTGTTCTCTACTGGCCAACAGTGTAAACCCAGAATTTTCATATTCTTCACATGTATCTTATCGCTCCAAACACACTTCTGTCTGTCAAGAAATGCAGACATCAGATGGTTTTGTGCTGTTTTTACAAGTGCAGGAGCAGAGGTCACCGGTTAGGCAGGTGGGTCTCAGATAGTAGAGGATAGGGTTGCAAAAACCGAGCCTGTCCTCCACAGTGTTCCCTTCTGCTGGGTTTTTATAAAGCAAAGGGGGAACAACTTGAAGGCAGGAGCGAATCTGCAGGACAGTGGCAACACAGGCACATCTGCAGCCACCAGGCTGGAGCCTTACAGTGCAGTGTGTATTCAGACTGCTCCAGAGAAATGACAGTCCTCAGGGCCATTTTCCAAGGCACTAAGTGGATGAATCAGGCTTGACATTTTCAAAATGGTGCTGAGATCAGTCCTCTTTCTTAGGAACATATTCAGGTTTAACCGTGACATCCTTGACCTCTTTAATCCTTTTCCAGTGTATCTGGTGGCCAGAGCACTATGAGCACTCCCAAGGACACACCAGAGAGATGCTGATTCCTCAAGTCCTCAGAATATGTTTCCTAGAATTGTGGCCATTTATCTTGACTGTTTACCCTTCCAAACGGCCTTGATGCAAAAAGACAGGAAGTCACTTTAAAAGAGAGCAGGGAGGGACACACTTCCAATAGCCTTGTGTCTCTGAACTCAGTGGGTTATGTGCTACTCATATCAGAGATGGTGAGGTCTTTTTTTTTTTTCTGATTTATGGACTTCTATGAAAGGATGGAATTACTGAAATTTGAAAATTTGAGATACATTTCCACACTCTGACAGCCGATTAAAGTATCAAATGTGTCCCTTCTGTTCGCATGCACAGAACTCTAGATCTGTCTTGTTTTTAAAAATTCCTTTAAATTTTTTATGTGTATGAGTGTTTTGCCTGCATATGGCGTGAAATGCCCTCAGATCCCCTTGAACTGGATTAGCAGACAGTTGTTAGTTGACATGTGAGTGTGGGGAGCCAAAGGTAGCTCTTCTGGAAGTGCAGGCAGTGCTCTTAATCACCCAGCTGGCTCTCCAGCCCCATGTTCCCTGCATTTGAACAGGGCTGTAGGACAAAGGGAGCTGGATGCCGAGTTCACGTCCATCATAGCACTTGCTTCCTCGGTGATCTTGGCTACGGAGCTTCATCTTCTTCACCTCTACACTGGAGGCAGTAACTATCACTTGGGGCTCATATGGGTAGAGTTTACGTTTTAGCGTGGAAGTTAAACATGATGCAGGCTGAGCATTCCTAATTCAGAACTAGATAGAAATGCTATGAAATTTGAGACCACCTTGATGCCTAAAGTTTCCTACTATGCAACATTTCAGATTTCAGGTTTTTGTATTATGGATCCTCAACTAGTGAAGTATATGCAAATATTACCAAATCTAAAAGGCTCCAAAATTCCAAATACTCTGTTTCCAAGTGTTTTTGATGGGGGATCTCAAACTAAATGCTCCCCTCTGACCCCCAGAGCTTCACAACTAGCAAACACTTCTTAAAGATTTATTATATATTCTGTGCTGTGTTACATATTGTGAAACCTAAGGCTGTCATTGCTATCAGTCACTGAGGATCTGTATGTTTATTAGGACAGTTTTCCTCCTTGCATAAGGAATTTTCAGGAAGTTATACCTTTAAAAAATTTACATAAACCCACATTTAGTCTTGCAAAGGTTGAGTCCATGGTTACGATCAAGATCAGAAGCCGTGCCGGGCGCACACCTTTAATCCTAGCACTTGGGAGGCAGAGGCAGGCAGATCTTTGTGAGTTCAAGGCCAGCCTGGTCTACAGAGTGAGTTCCAGGACAGCTAGGGCTACAGGGAGACCCTGTCTCAAAAAGACCCCCACCCAAAGAAAATCATAAGCCAATAGGATAACTTTGCATAGGAAAAAACAGAGTCACTGAATGTTGTGTAGTCTTGAAGGAGCAAGCATCTTTGAGACCAAGGGGACAAGGAGCATTCCTCAGAGAATAATGAACTACTGAATCTCAGTAGAAGTGGTTTTAAATTATGGCCTTGAGTTTGATAGTCCTCATTTCAAATGTGAAGCCTTAGAGGACATATAGCCCAGGGGTAGAGAGCACTTGCTTATCAACTTGCTTAGCATTGTGCAAGGCCATGTGTTCAATCCCAAGCACCATCCAAAACAACAAAACAAAACAAAAAAACCCCAACTCCCAATAGAAATAAACCCTCATAAAGCATGGGCTATATTCAGGGATTCACATCTTCTAAGGCACTGAGCGTGGCTGAAGTGTGGGACTCAGGATGCAGTTTTCTCCTTGACTCACTCTTCAGTCATTCCCTGAAGGGAATCGATAACCCATTGAATGGACTCTTAGGCAAATCCAAGGGAAAAAAGCTGTGAGGTATGACGTATACTTGCCAATGGAATGAAAACCATGGTGAGGGGCACCTCTAGCCTGTGAATCTTGATGCCCCAGCCCCAGACACCATCTTGTCAGCAGCACAAGACACTCTGTCACCAATAGTTTGACCAAGTCACTTGAGGATTCCTGACGTGCAGACATGGACAAAATCAGCTTATTAGTTTTAAGTCGTTGAGTTCTGGGGTGGTTTGTTATACCATAAAGCGAAAAATGTTCCTAATGGCAACTTCTCTTTGGTGGATCTTGACCAAGATGTGTCTGAGCTCCTAGAGGTAGATGGTCAAAATTCTCTGTTAAGAAGTTAGGATTCATTCTTTCAACAACCCATTCAATTTTACCATTTAACTGTCAACAGGATATTTCTTTGTTTTAAAAAAGATTTTTTATTTAATGTGTATGAGTGTCTTACCTGCATGCCCCTATATGTACCATATGTATGGCTAGTAACTGAGGAGGCCAGAAGAGGGCATTGGATCCTCTGGAACTGCAGTTAGTTTTAGATGGTTATGTGGATTCTCTGGAAGAGCAGTAAGCACTTTTTTTTTGAGACAGGGTATCCCAATAACCCCAAGTGGCATGGAATTCACTAGGTAGACAAGGCTGGCCTTAATGTCACAGAGATCCACCCACCTCTGCCTCCAAATCGCTGCACACTTCTGACTACTTAGCTATCTCCTCAACCCCAACAGGGTGTTTCTTATACAGAGGTGTGGTGTGTTCAGTGTTGACTTATATCTGTGATTGAGGTGGGATGATGGACATTGGTTGGGGGAAGACTTCCGTTTTAAAGTTTTAGGAACAACACTTCAGGTAAGCAACGGTGAGAGCTTGAGCTAAGACGATGGCTTCATACCTATCTACTATCTACTATAGATATGGAAGAAATGGTTTAAAGATTGGTGGTTTTCAGAAAGCAGCAGCTAGTTTCCAGGACCATCAAATGCAATCATTTTTCACTCTTCATTGTATAGGGGAAAACGTATGAGTTACACAGATTATGCTCATACTAACACAAGCACCTTGCAAACTCAAATGCACATATAAAAAAAAAAAACTTCCATGAGCTAGAAGAATGGTCATTTTGTGGAGGACTTCATAACTGGGAAGTGTGTCTCTCGGAATTTAACACTGGGCATCTGAAATAGTCCTTTACAGAAACTTTATGAGCTACAGAAAATGAGGTCTCACCTTTTGTAGAACAGAAAAGCCTCACATTTGTCCACTGTACAAATAAGGCCAGACGGAATTATAATGACATGATGGGCAGTCCTACCTGAGTAGGGATCACAAAACTCTGAAATACTGAATTCAAGCAGTCTGTGACTAAACTATCATAAACAGTGGCATTACATTGGCTAGAAGGGGCTGGAGAGATGGCTCAGTGGTGAAAAGTAATTACCGCTCTTTGGAGGTCCTGGGTTCAGTACCTAGCGCCCACATTGTGGCTGACCTCTGTCTTTAACTGTAGTTCCAGGGAATCTGATGTTGCATGCCCATGGTGTCCTTACACACATGTAGGCAAAAGTGCTCATACACATAGTAAAAATTAAATTGAGTTAAAAGTGCTCATCTCCCCAAAAGTGGTTTCCTTAGGAAAATGACATGTATTTCCAGCATTTTCATAGGTTCCCAAATGAATATGTAAATGCCAAACTACCTATGTTTTTAAAAGGCCACATTTCTATACTAATGGTAAGGGAACAAACTTTTGCTTGCTTAGAAAACTTGCTATTCAAATGTGCATTCCAAATGCTTCTTCTGGAAAGCAGGGTTTTAGCTTAACTGGGCATCAGTGAGAGAAGCAGGAAGAATTCAAACCCAGTAGAAAGAGTCAAAGAACCAAACTTGCTTCTCAGAAGAAAAAAGTTTATCAGTATCAATTTGGTAATAATTTTCATTCGTTTCTGAAAATTACATTTTAATAATGCTTTCTGATACTTCCAGGTTAGGTAGAACCTTAGAAGGGATGTTCTTCAAATGACTTGATTCAATAAATATTCATTGAATAGTCAATGTTCAAGTAACAGGAGAGGCCCAGGCTGTTCACCAAGGTGGCCTAGCTCCTGTCACCCTGAGAGTTGAATGAATGTGTGAGCAAGTGGGACACATTGCCAAACACGATATTGATGTTGGGCACAAACAAATGGAAACAGGTCCAGCTATTTTAAAGGTATGTCTCTGCAGGAAGAACTCAAAACATTTCAACTAGAGAGTCATCTGGAAGATGTGAAAAGTCCTGATGTTTCAGGAAAGGCAAAAATATAAGTGTGAAGTAAGCAAAGAGGCAGCAGCATATTTTGGGAATCTTTAAGGAACTATTTTAGGAAAAGCAGACTGCTATAGCTACAATTAAGAATCGTACTGTTCAAAATGATCGAGACAGGGTGAAAGCAATCGAATGAAATAATGTTTCTTGAAGGCTACAAAAATGTGCTTCTGGCCCACAGTTCAAAGTTCACTTTTCATGACTGGAAAAAGGAAAGGACAAAGAGAAACCACCGGCATTACAGCCTGCACCAGAGCTATTTATTAGCATAACTTTTCTTTGTTTTCTTAAACCAGAACTGAAGTATGTACAAAGTTTTACAGAATTTACACCATTAAGGGTTCCTATTAGCTGGTGAAGTCTAAGGTGGTTCTGCTGAGACTTCAGAGCACAAGAGCAGGGAAGCAGACCACTGGTCCAGCGACCTTAGCTTCCATACTGCTCTGTCAGCTGGCTTACAGCTACTGAAATCACCTGGAGGGTAGGTTATTGGGGAAGAGGCGACAAAGTGGAAAAAGCCACAGTGTTTGTACAGTTTTCTAGAGCTGTAACAAATAGCACAGCCTGAGAGTAACATATGCAAAACAACAGAACCACAGTGGGTAGATATGATTCTGCTACCATGATTCACTTCTGAATGGGAGACCAGACTGGCATGAATGGCATTCTCACATTCATTCCTGTCTCAGCCTAAACCTACTCATACACAGGTCCTACTTATCTGTCCCAAAGAGAACAATTACAAAGGGGGCAAGGAACAGAAACAGCCTAAGTTAGTAGTTCTTGGGCAAACACAACAAAAACAAAGGAATCATCCTCCCCACCCAACAAAAACAAAATCCCACAAAGTAACTTTAAAAAAGGATTCAATATCAGCTTTAATCAGCTTTTGGGTGATGATTCCTTTCAAAAGGTTAATACTAGACATTTCTGAATTATCCCAGTCTGAACAGCAACAATCCCCCAAATATCCAACTTCCTAGACTTAATCACCCTTGGTTGTATCTGATTGTCATTCCTGGGGATCAGAATTACAAAGAACTACCAAAATATACACCGAATTGGACACAAGACAGCGCTGTTGCCCCACAATTCTCCACTAAGCGGCAAGAGTCTGTCAACATGTGAACCACAGGCTTCAGGCTTACCACTTGATTCCACAGAAACCCCAGCCCAGTTCTGTGTTCCATCAGTCACTCTGTTTAGTAGCAAGTCCCATATATTTTCCCAGTGTTATGGTTTCCCATGTAGGCAAAGTGGCTTTTTATTTCAAAAAGATCCTGCTTTCAACTTAAAAGCCAGTTGATAAAATTTTTAATTAAGACACAATAGCGAGGGTATAAAAACACAAGAACCACATAAATATTGAAGAAATCGTATACTGGTTTTTTTTTTTTTTTCTTCCTGTAAACAGTTTAGCTTAAGAGCAAAGCCCTAATTAGATTCTGGCCAGAAACTTGGCAGGTGAGTGTTCAGCCAGGCTCTGTAGCGATGTGAGGAGAAAGCCAGGCCAGTCGCCATGTTGACAGGCATGCAACTCGAAAACATTGCACAACAAGCAACACGAAGGGTGGAGAAGCTCACGACACTTCAAGGGGACCTTACACCTTCACAACTGCATATGCACAGACAGACCCGCCCGCCCTCCTTTCCACCGCCGTGCCTCTTACACGTGGGACACTTTCTGTGACTCTCTAGCTTGTTTGATGCTATATAACCACTTGATGATCCTAGCATTTCTTTCGATGGCAGAAATGCCATATGGCACACGGTCATTGGCACTGTCATCATTTCTAAGGTCACTGTTACTATCCTGAGACTGTTCACAGTCTGAGCTGATCATGCTTGCGCTGCGGAAGTTGAGTGATATGATGTCAGAATTAGCCCTTGCGAAATTCTCCATGCCGAGGTTTTCTAGCTCTTCCGGGTCCAGTCCGCAGTAGTTGAAGAACCTTTCCACGTCCGCGTCCACTCGGAAATACCTGTCACTCAAGTCTGACTTGGACCGCTGGAGGGAGGGTCTTCGGCTGACGCCACAGGCTGGTTCCACCGGGTCAGCCTCGGGTGACTTCATGGCTGCCACCTTGGGCTTGGGGGGCAGGGGAGGGGCGGAGCTGCTGCAGGGGATCGCTTTGAGGGGCTTGACGCTGGTCACTTTGCGGATGTCGGAGGAGCTGTGGGAGACGTGCAGGAAGGACTCGGCCGACTGCTCCAGCAGCCTCCGGCTCACGTGGGAGCTGCTCTCCTGCGGGCTGCCACGGCCCGGCGTGGGGTAGACCTTCAGGGACTCTGCGAAGGAGTGCCGGTGCAGATCGGTGGCGTCCGCCCGGTGCGGGGGCCAGTTTCGGGAACTGTGCTTGTGGCCCGAGCCGGAGCTGGAGCCCTCGGAGCTGTTGATGATGTTCTTGAGGATCTCCAGCTTGAGGGTCTCGCGCTGCACGCCGCTCTCGGTCTTGGCATGGTTGCCAAACACCTTGAGCGTGGGGCTGCCCAGCGCGCGCTTGGCGCCCGGACACACGGGGGGCTTGGCCAGCACGGCCGGCTTCACGGGCTCCTGCTTGGCATTGATCACCTCCTGGCTCTTCACGTACTTGGCCTTGTCGGCCTCCAGCCGCTCCACCGCGCTCAGTCTCTTGGGGTTGGGCTCGGCCTGCCTGCGGAAGTAGTCGGGCCCTTTGTTGAGGATGCGCAGGGGCACAGCCGACGTGAAGGTGCCCGCGGGGCTGACCGGCTTCACCATGCTACCTGTCTGTAGAGTCTCGGTGGGCATGGTGGGCGGTCTTTCCCCGGCAGCCGTGGTGGATGCTCTTCTGGGCGCCTCCGGCCGGCCTGGAGAGACACATGTACACGAAGCCCAAAGGGCAGCACAGGATGCTGGAGGCAGGGTCAGCCGCGGCTGCGCCTCATCTCACAGCTCCTCAGCCACGGCCGTAGCTTGGTGCACTTTTTTCCCTTCCAGGCAGCCCTTGCGCAAAAAGGCTAAAAGCCACAAGCTCCTTTCAAAGGGCTGGTCGGCTCCAGCTTTCCTCTCCGAAGGCTAAGGGAGTCTCCTCCAGGTCTTTGTGCTCCACTGCAGGCAGAGCTGAAACACAAAACAACCAACCGCGGGTTAGGAGGGGAGGGTGACATCACGGCTCTAGCAACAGAGGAACTTCGCACTGCTCCCACCTCCGTGGTCACCCCCACCCACCGAGGGCCCCCAAGGCCAGTGAAGCCGGCAATTCTCCGTCAACCACGAGGGGGACCGCCACATCTCAGGGAGCCTGTGTGGTGTGGGATGCAGGCAAATGTGGGCGTTTGCAAGAAAGAAAAGGGGCTGAGGCTTCCCACGCTAACCCTTCCAGCTGCTTCGCTATTGGTAAGAACCGCCTCCTGAACACGCCCAGCTGGCATCCTCAGAGAGAAACCCAGGAAATAGTCTTGAATGGAGAACCCAGGGTGCAGTCAAGCTGCTTCCCTGGTCCTTTCCATAGCTCATTAAATGCTAGGGACTTCCTAAGACCTCCATCTGCTTCAGGCTGCAACGTGGGCGACTGGCACTACGTCCCTTTTGCAATGAAGCTAAACTTGTGACTGTATTACCAATCTGTCAGTAAAACTTGAAACCACTTTTTTAATGATTCAAAAACTGAAAATGTGGTGAGAAATGGGATTGGCAGGAAATATAAAAAGTTTATAAGAAAAACAACCCGTTTCAATTTGCTTGCTTTCACCAACCAGTATGTTTAAAAAACACTCCCCTGGAAAATAAGAATGGATATGAAGTTTATCTCACTAAAGTTTACTTTTCAGTGTTAAAAGCAACCATTACAGAAATACTTGTGGAGGAACCGTATGAGTGGATAAGTTATTGATAAGGTGCTCTATAAGCTCTCACACTCGATAAAAACAAGAATCAAGTTTCTTTGTAGCACATGTGTTTATAAATCCACTAAAGTATTAAGAATAAAATCTTGAATGTCAGTCATGCCTCAACATGCTAATTCAGAACACTTGTATAATAAACAGTTAAGCATTCATAGGACTTTCGATCTGAGAACCTGGACCAAAATCAAACACTCAAACCCAAATCAAACGAAAGCAGAGAGCCCAATAAAAGTAAGGCTTTTCAAACACCCTTGACATAATTACAGAAGGAAACTACACAATCTAGTGCATCATCTCACATGGATCTCTTGTTTCCTATCTACTTCCCACCATCAGATCCCAAGCAGCCAGGCAACAACCTTATCAGCACTCTGTAAGAACCAGAAATATTAAGTGAGCAATGCATCCATTTAACAAGTCAAATAACTAATCTGTACAATACATAGGCGATATTACTCTAAAATGTTTTGCTGTCATGTCAGAGTGAAGATGAGGAAGAAAAAAGCTTTTATAATCTTCTGAAAGACTTCATCTCTAAATAAAATCCATCACATTTTATTGGAGACAATTTTGGTAATCTGCAAAGGGATTTGTTCTAATAAAAATGTGTTCCTATGCAATATTTTGAGAAACCCCAAGGCGATGCCTACATAATGATTTCCTTTAACTGTGCAGTTCTATTTTAATACCTCAATTTAGTTAAAAAAACCCCCACCTCTTCCCACGAAGATTAAGTGAGATTCTTTGAATGCAATATGGATGAAATTGCCAGAGGAAGCTCCAACTCCTTGAGTCACTATGTTGGCTAATTTACCAGCCAGGTCCATTTCAGTGGGGAAGAGGAGGTATCACTTCTCTATTGAGGGGACTGGACAGAAGTAGCAGGCCTGGGCAGGGAGGCACCTCCAAGTCAGGCCCTGCCTCAGAAGTACTTTACTCTGTGACCACCTTCTGTCCCACTCACTGTCTTCCTCCAGGCGTGGTGGTGCACGCCTTTAATCCTAGCACTTGGGAGGCAGAGGCACGCGGATCTCTGTGAGTTCGAGGCCAGCCTGGTCTAGGGAGTGAGTTCCAGGGCAGCCAGAGCTACAGGGAGACCCTGTCACAAAAAAACAAACAAACAAAACCCTCAAAAGCTCCTGACTCCTGAATTTTTCTGAACAGGAGTTAGCCATAAGGAAACTGACTTATCTACCAGAAAGGGTGCTGCCCCATAGCCAGAGGAAGGGGGCAACTCAGGAAGGCCAAGAGCACAGGCTTTGCTGGGCCTCCCGCGGTCTGTTACCATTGGGTCACTCCTTTTTAGTTCAGTCACATTTTTAATGGGCTCACTATACATCTGCAAACCAAGCATAAAAGTGATGGTTGACCCTGGATCTTTAATTCTTTAATCTGAAGGCTTCAGTGTCATGTCGAGCTATAGTCAAATACTTTTCTTAGGTCTTTCTTTTGTCTGCTCCGCCCTTATCTGATGAGCAAGAAAGAGATCATCCCAGTAGTGCTGTCATCACCGATCTGTCAAGCTTTCCCAGTGCCTCTGTGCAGGGGGCAAGGCCAGAAGGTTAGGTAACAGAGTGAAGAGCAGGCATGAGATCTGTGACTAGGGACCGAAGCTGACTTTCCAAAGTACCCAGAGAGGGCCCAGAGAGGGGGCAGCAGCTCCTGTACCTTTCTCAGGGCACAAGGTGGCTGGATGAGATTCCTACAGTCTAATTGCTTCAAAATCATGGGGCTCTGAAGAGCAAAGAGAGGGACTTACTTCCAGTTTCAAAATGGACACTGGAATATTGGTGAATGCCTGAACTTTTCCATGGCTCCTGCATTTGCTGCTCTTAGGGATGTGCTCTCCAAGTAAGGAGATGTGGTTATCGGGTAATGCCAACAAATATTAAGGCTCTTGCTGGCCTGCACTTTTCTTAGCACAGTCATTTCTTCTGGTTCCACCATATTTTTATCAAAGGCCAAAAATGTTATCAGCACAGCCAGGCTTTCCTGCATGACTGACTACTAAGTCAGGCTTCAGTGTCCTTTGAGACTCTAAAGAAGCATCATTACTCTCAATTTACATGACCAAGGACAACCAATGTGTCTTCCAGAACCTTCCCTAGAAAAATCCATTTTTATTTTCCCATTGCTTTCCTCACTCCCAAGACTCCTTGGGCTGCCTATGACCCTAGGAAGAAACTGCTTACGTAAAGCATCATAAAAGACTATGTTAGAAACAGCAGTCATTTGCAACCACTTCACGCTTCTTTTTGTTCCCACCTCTTCCCTTTCTTCCTCTGCCATTCCCGATTTCTGTGATAATTTTTAATATGCCAATGGAATAATACAAAAAAAACCCCCCCAAAACCAAAAGGTCTTATTGGAAGATTCAAAGCAAGAAAAAAGCTATAAAAATGCTTGGTATTCTAGGATAGTAGACAGGTTTGAAATTTTCTACTTGTTTTAGCCAACAAACTAAAAGTACTGATGGTGGTGTGGACTGATCTCACCTGATCCTCAGTTCCTATCCTGTTATTTTCTATTAGAAAACAATATTTTATATATAAGCCTGGATAAACTCTTGAGTTTTATAGTGTAGACTTCATAGCCAGGGAGTTGACCTTTGAGAAGACCAGTCAACTGTAGATACCTTGAAACTACGCCTCAATGTCATGAGTGAACTAACCCACAGATGCCTTCAAAGAACACTGTACTGCACGATATGTGGACATCTGGCACATGCTCTCTAGTGTGGCTGGGCACTGATCAGAGGAGTGAGGCCAACTGCTGGTCTGAGCAAGCATTCATCTTTTAAGGGAAGGAAAAATTTGATCTCAGTCTCATAAATGCTCCATAAATAAAAGTAATTATATAGCCCTGCATTGTTTTTCTTCCCTGTAGTGGTGGGAACTGAATCACAGGCTTGTGAATGCTGGCTATTTCTCCAAAGCCTGTACAGCCTGCCCCATCCCCAGTCTCATGGCTTATGCCTGAGGATGCAGAACACAAGTGTGAAGTAGAGAGAAATTTCTATGCAAATCCATGTTGGCCACATTCTATCCAAAGGAATAGCTTTTTAGACCATCTGAAAGGAAAAACAAAACAAAACAAAACTAGATAAAAAAGCTCGATAGAGCCATGCAGTACTGTAAATTAGCCTACTGCATCAGGACAGATGTGAGCTCTAAAGCCACCTGGGACCTAGAGGGGACATTATGTATGATGCAGTCTGGTCTGGGTGGGCGGCCTGTGCTGCCTGGAGGCCACCGTGCTGCAGGCTCCCTGCTGCTTCTCAGTGATAATGCATGGCCCAGATGCTACCTGAGAATGGCAGGTCTGATTCAGGAGATTTTGGGGCAGCCCCAAATTCAGCATTTCTTGCTAGATCCCGAGAGATAATGCCACATTTGAGAATCCAGGGAAAGAGCAGAGAGAGGCCTATGGGCTGGTTTTGTGTATATACCACAGAAGCAAAATTCCCCTGGCTCACAGGAAATGAATGGGCAAAGCCACCTCACATCTCTAAAACCAAAGTAATTTGAATTTTTAAAATTCCTATTTTTTTCTAGAAGCTCACAGATGTAGTTAAGTAAAACCCAGGACCCTAAGGCAATGAACATTTACATCCTGGAGGGGTTAGGGCCAGAAAACATCCTCCATACACATGGTTTATCTGAAAACACTCTGAAGTCAACTTTTCTATAATCCAGGCAGATGTGTATCCCTGTCCAAGAGGCTGGCAGATGAGGCGGGTGCCTGGTCTGAAGAAGCGGCACAGCGTAAAGCTGCAATAGGAAAGTGGCCCCACTGCTCAGAAGCAAATTCAGAATTTTGCATAAACGTTCTTGATTTTTACATTCTGCACTATAAACACTGCAAGCCAAACCTGTCTGCTGTATTATTTCTTCTTTATTTGGTATTTCTGGTAAATGAAGGAGAAATTATCCTCTAAGTAGGAAAGAAAGCCAGCACAGTTAGAGCAAGCCTGTGGGAACTGAACACACCCACGGAGATTTCTATGTGCGAGAGTGGGTCACTCTCCTGGGTGCTATGGCAGAAAAGAGAGGGAGGTAGTGCTTTAAAGGAGCAAGTCTGACTAATCCCACTCAAAGTTGCCTTACAGCTCAGCGTCTTGATTTGCTTATCTACAGAAACAAACGTGTTGCATCTGCTGAGCTGGAAATGTTTCAGCTCAAATATTCTTGGGTACACAACAAAAGCAGGAGGTTAGCCTTTGAATTTAAGATTTCGAGGACCAGTTCTTTCAGATACTTCCATGTCTGATCACAAATATTCTGATGCATGTGTGACTGCCCTGTGACATACTGTTTTTGGTTATAGTATCTCTGCTTACATTTTTCATGTTAGCTCTTTACCCCCAATTTTTCTTTATCTTATGACTTTAAGCTTAAGATTCCAACAGACTAGGGTTACTTTCCATATCTACATTCTGGCATTTCCTCATTAAGAACATAGTCATACTAGTTTTGTATGAGTGTTACCTTTTAAGTTCTTCACCAATGTAAGGAATACACTCAAATGTAAGAGTCCTCACTGAATATGCACCGTGTCCAACCACCAGATTAGTATCTGTTGAATAAGCAATTATGTGCAAGATGCGAAGTAAAAGAGCCACAGACAATTCAGAAAGATTCGAACACAGTTGATGAATGTTAATTAATAAGGTAGATGATAAATGTAGTGATACTGTCACAAAGAACCTGAAGATGAACGGATGGTGGAGAAAGGAAAAGGAAGACAAGGGAGGTGGGGGTTTCGCAGGGCAGCCCTAACTGAGCTCCGGGTACACTCAATAGAAACCTAAGAAAGCACGGACAGCCAAGGGTGATGGGGGCCATGGGGAAAGGAGTGGTGGTGGGTGGAACAAGGGACACTGGACCTTACGGACAGTAGTGGGAAGGCACTAAAGAGAAATGGAGCATTGATAACATGGCCACATTGGTATTTTTAGAATGCCCTGGCCAGTACGGGACAAGATGAGGACAGAGCAAGCTCCACCGCAGGAGCAGGAAGCAATTGTGAAGGTCTGACTGTGTCGTGGGTGCGTGGCCTTGGGGAAGCCACCCGGCTTCCCTGAACCTCAGCACACCCATGTGGAAACCGAGGTTAATAAAAGACGGAGCTGGCTCTCTACATCTGTTGATTCCATATCCAAATTTCAGTCAACTGAAGACGGAAAATACTGCCCTACTGCACCCTCCATTTCAAAAGGCTCTGCAAACTAAAATTTGAGTGTTTTGCCTGACTTGCACTATGTTAAAGCCACGGGAATGAAGTAAGTGCAGGGATACCCCAGCAACCTTGGCCACAGGCCCTCCTCACTCCTGCCTCTCCTGTATCACTGTATACAGTGGTTCTACCGTGTATCTGTACCAAGTGTTCAGACCTGTTGTGTTGTCATCGATCCCAAATGATACAGTAGAACTACACTGAGGAAGGGTCACAGCAGCAGGGACGGCCCATTAAGGGAAAATGCCTTCTGGTCAAGAGAACAGGATTTCTGGCCTGGGTGAGGAGCTGACATTCCAGTTGGACAGGGTCAACACCTGGCTGAGGGACCACCCCTATGAAGGAGAGTTCACCTTAAGCCACACTCGAGATAGGTGGAATCCTTATTCCTTTCCTTAGATACTGTACTCTTCCTTCCCAGAAGTCCTGCATCACTCCTGCCCTCCCTCCAAGTGCAATTTGTAAGCCTACAACCTGTAAGCCCAGCAGCCGTGAGCTTGGACTGCGTCTGCCCACCCTTCTGAATCCCAAGTCAGAAAGGTGCAACATTTCATTTTTATTTTTCCTGTCTCTCTCTTTCAGATGCTGGGCAGAATATATGATTTTTAAGTGTGAACTTTGTAGACAACAATGTACTTTTACAAAGTCAAAAGTTTGGACTGTAGGATGTGTGTGAGGTCTATCCAAGTAGTATTCCATTTTATGTAAGGGACTGGAGGATCTACTGGTTTCTTTAGCTGAGGGGCATCTGTACACCATTCCCTATGGATATCTAGACAGTCTCTGGACTTTTGCCAGGTTTTATAAAAGCACAAGATACTCTCAGTCATACCATCAGGAGGGTGGCTTTGGGATAAGTGGGAGATGGGGAGTTTTGGGAGATGGTTATGAGGTGCAGTAGGAGAAACTTGGAGGCAGATGGCACAGGAGGGCACAGAGGCTGAGGCTGAGGCTGGGCATGAACTGACTTCTAAGAAGCAGTTTACAGAAGCACACACTTCTACTCTAATGGTCTCTACCTTTCTCCCCTATATACCAGGCTCATACCAGCCACTGTGGTAGCCTCCAAGCCAGCTATGTTTGTTCACACATTTCTGCTCAACAGGCTTACAATCAACTTGTCTCCTGTACACATATCACAGTTAATAATTTGGTTAGTAAAGTAATTATATTCAAAGTGTAATCATAAATTAAGCTTCCTGCATGTGGGTTAAAGAAGGTACTGTTATTCCACTTGAAAGACGTTTATCCATTACAGTACGATATGCCATGTTTCCACATGTCTTCCTTTTTCCTTTCCTTCCTAGGTCAAAATTTCTCACTTTTCTATTGTGACAATACTTTTAAGGAATTCAAGTTGGTGGCCCATGCTTGTGATTCCAGCACTTGGGAGATGGAGGAAGTTCAAGCTTATCCTTAGGCACACAACACATTCAAGGCTGGCCTGGGATGTATGATTATGTACGACTGCCTAAAAAGAGAATGCAAATGCAAAAAGAGAAGTAAACAGTAGAGTAAAAGTCATGTCTCAAAAAAGATTGCACTCGCCCATATAGCCTGGGGAGTAAAGGACATTTTCCAACCAGGTAGAAAAATTAAGTCAAAACTCATACCCTTTCAGGACCTGTACTTTTCCAGTCAGTGAATGATGTGCTTCCTCCCTTTCTTTTTTTTTTTTTTTTTTTAATTTTTATTGATGCTTTGTGCATTTTGTATATCATTTTCCAATTCAGATCAGGCATATTTCCCTTTCCCTCCCCCCCCACCCCCACCCCATCCCAGATCATGTATTCTGCATAACTGTCCTGTATCTTTCAGGTTTTTTTTTTTTTTTCCATTTTTTAGCTATAAGTGATAATCCATGAGTAAAGCATCCTTCGTGCAAAACCAATCTGCAGACTGTTGTGCCCAAATCCCCACAGTCCCACCATCCAGTGGGGGGTGACAGGTTGTTTGTTCAATCAAGTTGATCAAATGAGTGTCCAGACTACATCGCTGTAGTTTCACCATTCACCCCAATCACACAGCCTTTACATTCTACCACGCCCCCTCTTCCACAGATTGTTCCCTAGGCTTAGAAAAGGGGCACAGGTGGATGAGAAGTAAAACTGTCCTCTCTCTCTGGAGCTGTTGACTTGGCTTCCTCCCTTTCTATCTACATGGTGAAATCCCTTGCCATCTATAACTCTGACAGCTGGATTTCTCCTGGTGTTGCCATCAGCAATCAGCCCCAAGCTGCAAGTCCAATCAGTCGCCCTGCAAACACCATTATGGCTTTGTATATCCTTTGAAACCACAAACTTTTCCTAAGAACATTTAAACTTTTGATGACAGCTATTTTTTGTTTGATGTAATGTTCTTACTTGGTAACAGTAGGCCTTCCAATCTGGGGAGATAGCTTAGTTGGTATCTTGCCTGCTGTTTAAGCATAAGGACCTCATTTTGATCTTCAGATCTCAGGTAAAAAAATAGTCAGTGGCATCTGTCACCCAAGCATGCTGGGAGGAGGTCAGAGAGGGAGGGACAGGGACAACCCTAGAGGTCAGTGGTCAGCCAGCTTAGACTAATCAATGATTAGCCTCCACACACATGCACACATGAGTGCACACAGCACATGCACACACGAGTGCATACGGGGACATGCACACACGAGTGCACACAGACATGCACACACAAATGCATACAGGGACATGCACACATGAATGCATACAGCACACACATGCACGCATACAGGGACATGTACACATGAGTGCACACAGCACATGCACACATGAGTGCATACAGGAACATGCACAGACAAGTGCACACAGCACATGCACACGAGTGCATACAGGGACATGTACACATGAGTGCACACAGCACATGCACACACAAGTGCACACAGCACATGCACACACGAGTGCATACAGCACATGCACATATGAGTGCATACAGCACATGCACATATGAGTGCATACAGGTACATGTACACATGAGTACACACAGCACATGCACACACGAGTGCACACAGGGACATGCACACACAAGTGCACACAGCACATGCATACATGAGTGCATACAGGGACATGCACACGAGTGCACACAGCACATGCACATATGAGTGCACATAGCACATGCACACACGAGTGCACACAGCACATGCACACACAAGTGCACATAGACATGCACACATGAGTGCATACAGCCAGAAGGACATGCAGATGTTTATCTTATATACAGATTGCCTAGCCCTGGATTTCTCTCATTTTGCTTTTATTAGATATTTTAATTTTCTATAAGATGAGCAAACTACTTCTTCAATGTTCTAGTTAGCTTTCAGTTGCTGTGATAAAAAGACCACAAACAACCTCATGAGGAAAGGGTTTATTTGACTTGTTGGGAGGTCAGAGTATTAGACTCTACAACCAACAACAGCAAGAGGAAGCTGTATTTCAACGAGTACCAGGGGAGGGTCTCCCTGTTCCAGGGGAAGCCACTAGAAGCCTGCAGGTAGAAACCATGAATAGGGACAAGTTCGTAACAGTAAGGCAGAGACTTAGATGCCTTGTCTAAGGAAATTGGAAGATAACCCTCTCTGAAGCATGTCATATCCAGGGACACTAGATCCCAGCAGTGAGGGCCCAGAGGAAACAGGCCACCTTCCCTTACACACTCTGCCTGTCTGCATATCCCACACCTCCACAGGCCTTGCCCTGGAGGTTAGGAGTGTCAGCAAATGATAAGTGGGAAAGGAACTGGAGGAAGAGGGAAGGCCACTCTGCCTAAGTCTTCTCTTCCCCAGAGGCTTCTAGGACCTTTCTGGATAGGGCTGGGAGAAGCAGAAGCTAAGCTACCTGTGTATGAGGGTGGAGGATTGATAGAGATATGGGGAAACTTCGGCCTGAAAATGATCTAAATTATTTAAGAACTGTGTGTCCAGTCCCAGGAACTGTCCAGGAGGACCAAGGAGAACTCGGAGGAGCCATGCCTCATCTTGCATTTCCCCCTGAGGGAATCCAGCACAGACCACACTAGAGGGCAAGGCAGTCTCCTCAGGTTTTCAGTCTGCTATACCTGAACTTTGTACACTGGCTTCTAAGGACCACCTTTAGATGGGGCTTTCTCCTTCATAGGTACAGTAAGCTATGGAGTTCACCTATGCTTTCTCCTAGGCCTACCCTGGCCACTTGCAGCTCTATGACTATGGGCAAGTCATTCAAGTTCCATGTGCCTCAGTTTCTTTAGGCAACACTGATGATGAGTCTCCCAGTGCACAGGGCTACTGTTCTAATTCTGTAAGTAACCCATCTCAAGTGCTCAGCATGACTTCGCCTCCCAGGCTCTCCAGGAGTTGCAAGCTTTTATTAACTGTTGTCTCCTGTGCCCACAACTTGGCACTGATAATCACCATCATTAGATTTCAGGCTTCGTGATCATCTAATGAATGATCTTTTTTCTTAAAATGATTCTATTAGTCTCATATGATAGAGTCTGTACTATTTCTGTCAAAGTGGATTGCCTGCAGTTTCTGGCTAAAGGGTCACTTGCATGACCCCATTTTTATTTGAGTTCCAAAGAAAATGTGTGGTTTCAAATTTCAAGGCAAACAGTAATGTGAGGAAAATGGGATAAAGTAAACAACAGAGCCGTTATTAAAAACGAATTCCAACCCAGAGCGGGAGGGGGAAAGAGCAGACAGATCTCAACCCCTGATGGGAGTCTCCATGTTGCTTTCCTTCTCCAAGGTCATTTAGGAAACTTGTTCACATGCTTCTCTTTCATATTTAAATATGATCACTTAAATAAATCATCGTTAAAGTATAATGTATTTATCTTAAAATATCCCCTTCTATTTATGACAAAACGAAACCAAAAATCAGAAATAAACCACCAGAAAGCACATTTCTGTTCAAAATTCTTCCCTGGTTTAAGCAAGGAATATGTTAAAAGGCTACCAGTCTGTATCTATGCAGGAGCTCTGCCTTTTACCTGGGATTACAGAAAGTGATACTGCGTGAAGCTGGGGCCCAAAGTCCTTTGGAAACATAATGACAAAGCCACTTAATTAAAAAGCAAGGTAATTAGAATTCCTAATGAAAATCCAATAGAATGGCCTGGCTTTTCCAAATAAACATAAAAAGATGTCACTGCCCTCCAGCTTTGCCTTTTCTGGGATGTGAAGGGAGGCTGCTCTTTGGAACAGCCTACTCCTCCCAGTGACTGTGGGTCTGGGAGCTAGGTGGATGCCCACGTTAGCTGGGCCAGGAGCAGCTGCCTGCAGCAGAAGTAGCAGCAGCAGTAGCTTCTCAATGAGTGAACAGACAGAAACTGGAGGGGCCTGAAGCTCCTAAGGCTTCGCCCAGCCTCCTAGGGAGGAGTCTGGTCCCCTTGCAGTAATGGGGGAAGTGCTGCTGCCTGGTGCACACAGCCCACACCAGGGTCTAGGGCTTAGTGAATCTGAGAGGACCTGTCCAGTTCTTCCCCAGCATTGATTTTTAAGTATCTGAATTTTGCATATAATAGCTTTTCCTTTCTCTGTAAATTTGTGCCCCAAGGCAACTGTAGTTAAAATAATAAAAACGACTACTGTGGTAACACAGATAGACTTTATCTGAAAAGAATGATAATTTCTAGTGAACTGCCTTGAGGCAGAAGATAATATTTGCTCTGAAATAAATATTAAAATATGTGCTGTAAAAACTTGAGAAACGTTTAAACCTGAAGAGAGGTAAAATAAAGCAGCATTTTCTCTGGGGGGAAAGGATCTAATCTACTGTGAACATAGTAGACACATTTCTGTATAAATGATTTTAAAAGTTAGCCGTTAATAATGACCACTTCTTCCTAAGCACATGTGGCACTCCTGAATATGTACTGATGCCTTTCAGACATCTTAAAATTCACCCCCTTATACCAATGCTCTCCATCTCACAACAGGATTATGCCTTGATAAACTCAAAACCTGAAAATACCATAAAAGGAAAATGCATTAATCCACCTACTGCACCAAGCCTCCTTGCTTAGCAACTCAGTGTGCTGCAGTATGTCTGGGGCACTTCCCACTGTGACCCTGAGGCTTACTGTGAGCTGTGGCTTGTTGCTGTTGTCCAGAACCGTGGGAAGGATGACATGGCAAATCTTAATTCAGGAAGAGATCAATATTCCATCTACAAGGGACTCCAGCATGCCCATCACTCAACAGTCAAAAATCCATTATGTTAAACCACTGGATAATGGGGGGGGGGCTACATTTCTAAAACGAGTCTGACTAATTCTACTTTAAAGATGAAGAAACTGATATCTGAAGACACTAAGAATGTAGCCTAAGCCCCAGTGGCAAGGGCTCCATCAAGGTGCCAGGTGAGGGCTCCGTGCTCTCTTTGACAATGTCACACTGCTGTATTAAAGCCCCAGTGTTGTACTTGCTCACTAGAATGCTCACCGAGTTGAACTAAAAATGCTAAGTATCTGATTGAGTATTGAGTGGAGCCTTTTATCTCATAAGGGACCAATGAAGATATGAGACAGAAAATTTGGAAGGGAAGCCAGGAATATTTATCAATTTGAAATGAGGCTTGAAATACATTCTTCTGGATAGACAACATAATACATTAGCACACAAGTACACAGGAACTTTTCATTCACAATGTAACGAACATATTAGTACTGCATTGTGCTTAAAACCATTTTACCTCTCATCCACCTGTGCCCCTTTTCTAAGCCTAGGGAACAATCTGCGGAAGAGGGGGCGTGGTAGAATGTAAGGGCTGTGATTGGGGTGAATGGTGAAACTACAGCAATGTAGTCTGGACACTCATTTGATCAACTTGATTGAACAAACAACCTGTCACCCCCCACTGGATGGTGGGGCTGTAGGGGTTTGGGCACAACAGCCTGCAGATTGGTTTTGCATGAAGGATGCTTGTACTCATGGATTATCACTTATAGCTAAAAATGAAAAAAAAATAAAACTGAGAGAAAGATGCAGGACAGTTATGCAGAATGCATGATCTGGGATGGGGTGGGGGTGGGGGGGAAGGGAAAGGGAAATAAGCCTGAACTGAATTGGAAAAAAATGTATGAAATGCACAAAGCATCAATAAAAATTAAATTAAAAAAAAACATAGGCAAAGCACAAAGGGAAACTGACACGTTTGGCTTGTTTGTAGAACTAGTGAATGCATTTAAGAAATACTGACTACGTTAGCCAGTGAACACCTTGAATTACTCTCTGTCCCCTAAGAGCCCCAGCAAGCAGCTGTGGGAACAGCTAGTCCTTTGCCACAAGTGTGGTCTCAGAACGCAAATAAAGTTATTTCTAAGAATTCAGTGTCAACTGTGGGATAAAAATACCTTCAAAATAAGCTATGTAAGATGACACCTAGTTTTAAAGCACATTATTTTAATCTTTTTAACACCTAACACGCCTCACATAAAATGATCTTCAGTCAGTTCTTTGACAGAGTCCTTTTGTTGTTGTTGTTCCCTCCCCTTTGTATTGCTCTAAAATATGCATATATGTCACACATATACTAAAGTTATGATGTCTGAAAATAAACTGTATGTTAATTCCAAAACATATTTATGAATTCATTTTTTCCTTTTAATTTTATATTGCTTACTGAAAGTAAGTGGTAAGTTAATTCTAGGGCCTGTTAAGGGATTCACATTATAACGGCACAGTTGCTTTGAGATAAAAAGAAATATAACATTAACATTGCTCCTTACAGCTAAAGACTTGGTGCTAGCATCCACATATGAGGGATACCATTTGTCCTTTGTTTTTTTTTTCTGGGACTGTTCTTCACTTGCATAATGGCTTCTAGTTCCATCCATCTGGCTGCAAAGTTCAGTATGTCATCTTTCTTTACTGCTGCATAGAACTCCATTGTGTAGAAAAACCACATTTTCTCTATCCATTCAACGGTTGAGGGGCAGTTGAGTTGCTTCCAGATCTTCGCTATTGTGAAGAGAGCTGTGATAATCATAGATGCGCATGTACCTCTGTGATAGGATGAATCTTGTGTATATACCCAGGAGTGGTATGGCTGGGTCAGGTGGTAGGCTCATTTTGCATCTTTTCAGGGTTCTCCACACTGCTTTCCATGGTGGTTGTATGAGTTTACATTCCTACAAGCAGTGGATGAGTGTTCCCCTTTCCCCACAACCTCTCTAGCATTTGGTATCATTTGTTTTCTTGATCCTAGCCAGCCTAATCGGAGTAAGATGAAATCTCAAAGTGTTTTTAATTTGCATTTCCTTAATTATTAGAAATATTGAACACTGTTTAAGATGTTTCAGCTATCTTTACCTCCTCACTTGTGAAGTCTCTGTTCAGCTCTTTACTCCATCTTTTGAGTGAGTTATTTGTTTTTTTCTTTGTTTTTTGAGTAGCTTATATATTCTGGATATTAATACTCTGTCAGATGTGTCACTGGTGAAGGTTTCCTCCCACTCTGTGGGTTTTCTCTTTACTTCATTGATTGTTTCTTTCACTATACAGAAGCTTTTGAGTTTGATGAGGTCCCACTTGTCAATTGTCAACCTTATTTCCTGTGCAGCTGCTGTCTGATTTAGATAGAAAGTCTTTTCCTATGCCTATGTCTTGTAGGTTACTGCTAACGTTCTCTTCTATCACTTTCAGAGTTTCTGCTTTTACATTGAGGTCTTTGATCCATTTGGAGTTGATTTTCATACAGGGTGAGAAGTAGGATTTAATTTTATTCTTGTACAAGATGGATCCAGTTTTACCAATACCATTTGCTAAAGATACTGTCTTTCCTCTATTGCGTTTTCTTGGCCCCTTTGTCAAACATGAGGTGGCTGAAATTGTATGTGCTTAAGTTTGGATCTTCAATTTTGTTTCATTGGTCTTTGGGTCTGTTTCTGTGCTAGTACCAGGCTGTTTTTATGACTATAGCTGTGTAATATAGTTTGAAGTCTGGTAGAGTGATCCCCTCTGCATTGCTCTTTTTGCTCAGGGTTGCTTTGTCTATTCCGAGTCTGAAATAGTAAACTTCTGCCCTAAACAATAAACCTCTACATAGAAAATCTTTAAAAAGACTGAGAAAAAGATGTAAAACATTTATGGCAGAATGCATGAATTTGGGTGGGGTGGGGGCATGGAAAGGGGAATGAATCTAAATTGGACTGAGAAATGTCGTATGAAATGCACGAAACTTCAATAAAAATATTTAATAAAAAAGATCTTCAGACTCAGAATGGTCCACTCAAAATGGTCAATCACATTTTGTATTTGAAACGATAACAAGGAGCACTGAAATGACTGGTCAGCTCATTCCAGC
Source organism: Rhizomys pruinosus (assembly GCA_009823505.1). Taxonomy (NCBI): domain Eukaryota; kingdom Metazoa; phylum Chordata; class Mammalia; order Rodentia; family Spalacidae; genus Rhizomys; species Rhizomys pruinosus. Next base: position 317,077 of record VZQC01010758.1, read on the forward strand.
TTACCCAGGTCCTTTGAACTCTGCCTCTGAGCATCGTGTAATGCAGGCAGCAGGCAGCTGGTGCTTTGTGGACAATCTGGACTGTGTATGGACACAGGCATGGCCTTGAGAGTGGGAAAGGCTCTGTGTAAGGTAAGGAATGGGGTTTGTGGCCACAGGTCCTCTTCCATCTAACTTCTCACCAGCTCTTGAGATGCCTGCTCTTCTGCCTCCCAATTCTGTTCTTCCCTGGAATCCCCTGCCCTCTGACTTCTCCCAGCTGACTGACCTCACCAATCCCCTTGGGACTCCTTTCTGAGCTCTGTTTGGGTCCTTCCTCCTCTTCCTCCTATGTCAGAACCCTTTTCCAAGCAGCCGCCCAGCTGGTGCCATCCCAACAGAGCACCCAACGATGGAGGGAACAGAGCTAGGAACCCTGTGCAAATTATCTTCTGACATGTGTTCCTCTCAGGATGCATCCCTCCTCAGAATAAGTGAATAAAAATCTAAGGACAACATCAACTGCATCATGTCTGTTCATTTCTTCCCTCCCCATTCCTGCTGCCAAGAGAAAAACAGAACAAAGAAACAAACCCAAACTCATTCAAGAGGCCTACGGGTCCTCCTGGTCACCTATACTCTTAGATCTTGCCTTAAAAGTAATCTGATAAATATTTAAAATGAAATGACAGACATGGCTGGGCCAATCCTTTCACAGTGACAATGCAACCTTCAGTGTACATCATTCTGCCACTTTCTCCATATCATAATGACACTGCATGCCTGTTTCATTAACTTTCAAGTTTCTTATTTCTATTTACTCCTTGAAATGGCAAAGGGAGCTTTTGGAATCTGCTGATGTCCCCAGTCTGTAGCACAGATTTTTTTATAGTGAGAAGTGGTTTACTACTGTCTTTTAATAAAAAAAGAGGATAGCGTTGATTGTGATGAGAGGTCAGAGCTGATGTTTAGTGCCTCATGATCTGTTTTTTTTTTTTTTGTCTTGCTACCTTACCTCATGTTGAAGAAGAGATGTATATTAGTAATAAATCGTCAACTGTCTCCCACCTGCTGGGCACTATGCCAGGTGGGGCACAGGCGTTTTACTACCCAGCATACATCTTTGGTCTGACTTGGGTGACATACCTGAAATTGGTGGGGTCTCTGCACACCTCAGGTCTGGCTGCCTTCAAGCCTGTACCCTTGTACTGTTCTGCATAGCCATGGTAACATCTGTGCCTGCGAGGAGTTGAGAGGGGCTAGCCTCAGACATCAGCCATCAAGGAAGGGAGGAGAGAATGTGGCCTGTACCCTTTTTACCAGGCCTGTCCGGCCACCAGGGAGGAACACCTAACTTGCAGAGCCTCCTATACCACAGGATTAAGCCAAGGAGGGGAACAAAAAAGGGAGGTGCCCTGAAAACTTGGTGACCAGAGCCACTTGTAAAATGTAAAAATAGGCCCAAAGAATCCAACAAAAAGCAGTGACAGTAAAAGCTCTTTGGTGAGATTCTCCAAGGGGATCTTCAAAATGCCACAGCATCCTTCTAAGGAAATTAAAATATCTCCTGAGCAAAGAAAAACTAATCTAGTCATGACCTGATCAGATAAAAACCAGACTATCTCTAAGAAGCCTTAGCTCCTTGGGGCTGATTCACTGAAAGGCAAGGATCCTACAGAGCATGAGACCCACTCAACTCAAACAAGACAGCTCGCACAAGTTCTGTCCTCAAGGAGGACACATTTAATCAAGTTACATAAACAGAGGAACTAGAAGGCAGGAAAACATCAGCAGTGAGCCTGTTGATTTAGAAAATGTTTACTGAGCCTCTGCTATGTGTAGGGCAGGGAACTGAGTAAATGACATATGAAGCTCACAGACATGGTACAAATAAATATTTTATGTAGCATGATAAGTATAGATGTTCAATAGAAAAGGAAACCAGAAATTTATCATGGTGGACAGTGCTGTGGACTACCGTAGAGAGAACCTGTGATAAAGCAGTGGAGGGGACCTGGGGTGAGAAACTGGATCAGAATAGGCTTCCTTGGGTTTGGAGAAGGGGCAGATGGAGGTGGGGAAGGAGGGTTGCGAGAGTGGTTATTTCAACAAAGCAGAAGTGATATAGCTAGGTCTTGATGAGAAGGGCACAGTGGATGCAGGAGAGACTTTACCCTGTAAAACTCAGGGGAGGGAAATAGTGGCTTACAGAGGTCAGAGGTTGAACAAGATTTTTCCTCACTGGCCAGTGACATCAGGGATGCTGGGGAGAGTGCTACTGTAGTTGAGGGTTGTGCCACCCCTGGGACTAAAAGACAAGCTGTGAGAACGATGCTACACAGTGGCAAGTCAGCTATTACCTTGTAGTGCAGACTGTCAACTTCCACAGATGCAAAGCCTACTGGGTACCAGAAGCTGTGGCTCTCTATCTGCTCCAAGTTTCCTGCCAAAGGCCAATCATCTGATAAATGAAAAATTTACCTACATAACAGGAAGGAAGTGCTGCTTTTGCAGTCTGAATATTTGGCAAATGGGCAATTAGGGACTCTACCCCCAAAGAGGTGAAATCTCACTGACTCTGTAATGTCTAAGAAAGGGATTCAGTCAAGTGTGTCAGATCAAGTGGTGCTAGGTGCCAGGCACTGTTTCATGTGCTGGAGATACTCATGAGAGAGGGAAAAGTGTAACCTGTCTTTCACACTAATTCCAGGGAAAAGTGTATAACTAAATTTGACAAAGTCAGAGTCCTTGGCTGGATTTTAATGGAAGATATGGGCTGTGCCCATAAGGAGATGGGACTGTCATGGCCTTGTGCATGATGGTGTGGGGTCATGCACTAGGGTTCTGTGCCTTGGGCTCCACTACTGACTGCCATGAGACTTTGAATAATCATCTGCTGAAATGTAGCTCCTTACTCTCAGAGCTTAGTATGAGAGTTATACATATTGGCCACTGCTGTTAATGACTGTAGAAAACGCTATCAGGTGAATGCCAAAACATTCAAGACTGATTGCAAATGAATAGAAGACAATATCTGAACAGAATTAATTGCTTTGCAAAGAAAAAAAAGCATTTTATCTCAGAGAAAGGGTTTTGTAGAGGAGGGAGGCTTACTGTCCATTCAGAAAATTTTAGAGGGCAGTTCTATAATGGGCATGAAGATATAGTAGATGAATATTAAGTTCCTTTTCAAAAAGTTCTGACTTTCTGACACTTTTTGCTGTCTAGGTTGAATTTATTATTTTCATAGTGAGAAAGAAAAAACATGAAGATAAAAGTTTAAATATAAACTATATTTAGTACTTAAAAATGAAAAATAATTATAGCATCATAAATTAAAAATGTGGGCAGCAGACCCCAAACTTAGCTGAGAACTATGGGCAGCAGATTACTGTGAGGTGAGACAGAGTTGATCTTTAAGGGAGGGAGGGACTCTAGATAGGTTGACTAGACTGCAGTGGATGAACTTGTGCGGAGGGACATCTGGGTTCAAATGCTTGACCTGATGGGCCTTAACATATACTACAGAAGGCATGAGATCCAGTGTTATGGCAGAGAGGACCTAAATTTGGTTAAGATCTAGTATATGAAATGTAAAAAAGCTCAATAAAAATATACATAAAATATTTAGGGGGTCTGGAGAGATGGTTCAGCAGTTAAGAACACTGGATGATCTTGTAGAGGACCCAGGCTGGGTTCCCAGCACCCACATGACAGCTAACAACTGTTCATAACAACAAGAGAATCCAATGTCCTCTTTTGACCTCCGTGGGCATTGTGTGACATGGGTGCACTTAGATTCACGCACGCAATACAATCATACACATAAAAATTAAAACAATAAAGTATCAAAAGATAAAAACAAGTATTTTTGATCAATGATTGTCTTAATAGAGAACCTGCAGGTATGGAGGGTCAACTGTATTTGGCAGGCAGAGACAAGGAGTCAGGAGTTCAAGATTTTATACTTGACACTGGCACTGTGTAGCTTTCTTACTTGAAGATACCCTTCAATGTTTGGGATTTCAGTTTTCAACTGTAAAAAAAATCTAAAAGGTTGGCATTTTGACAGTATCCTTTGTTGATCATATACGATAATGTACATCAGCGTATTTCTAAAAAAAAATTAAAGCATTTCTTAAGTGTTTTATGTTTAAAACAAAATATAAATGCAGAAAATACATGTGGGAATGCCAAAAAAAAAAAAAAGGATGTGGTCAAAACGTTTTTGGTGAGTAAGTCTAAGAAGAAACACACACCAAATCAGAAGGTACAGGGGAAGCAGGCAGGACAGAAGCAGGTGAGGGCAAATGAGCAGGATGCTGGCCTGAACACCCCTGCTGTTTCAGCAGCCCCAGGTCTGCGCTAGTCCAATATCTTACATCCTGTATGGACCCAGACCCCAGGCCTGGATAGAGCATACTCCTGGTTATGGACATGTGCATTGTTTCTGTCCATGAAGATTCTGAAACTGCTTGATGGAAGTAAGTTTATGACCAAGGAGATCCCTCGGGAAGGAGACATTCCAAGATGCACCCTCTGTAAGGGGGTGGTCTTAGGGGTGGCCTCTAATGACATTAAGAGCAGGATGTTACTACAATCACTGGAGTTAAGATGTTGTGTTGTATTTGCCTGTAACGTGTCAGCTTACATTGGCACTTGTACTATTCCAAATGTGTTAGAAAACATTTAGCCAGCACCTGCAGGTTAGTAACCAAGTCATTAAACCCTTCATCCAGGAACTAGCACATTACCACAGGAGGCCATTGGCTCAGAATTGAGATGTGCTGGCCACCACAGGTGCCTCACCTTTCTCTCCAAGGGAATGCTCTGGTTCGCATAATTCCCTCCATTAGCTCAGAAGATTGAACTCTTCTGTGGCTTTCTTCTTCCTTTATTGACTAAGAGAGGGAAGGTATTGGATTTTTCCCTTTTGTGTAACAACTTTGAAGATAGATGGTGGCTTTTGTATATTCATCTGTTTGCCTTACTGAGGCATTCTGCATCACTCCGAGTGTTATTTGTAGAATGCAAGGAGGCTGAGCCTTCCTGTGTTTACAAGTATATCTTGAATAGCATTTTAGCAAATGAGGCCCATGCATCTACAGAGTCAATTATTCCTTTTGTCAAGTCACAGTTGGCTATCAACATGAGATTTATCATCTGAGGGCGACAATAAAAAGAAGAATATATAAAAAGTTATTGTCTCTCTCATAAAGCATTTTAGTAGTCCATTTCTAGTGTTTGGACAGAGAAATATTCAATATTCAACTTCTTAATTTTCAATGTCAGCCTTTTCTGACATTGTGATAAAGAGCACAAACTGCCCTTCGTCTCCTGACACCTAAGGAGGGGATTGCCAAAAGGAGGGGATTGCCAAATCTAGAATCTATTTCTCCACTTGCAGGGCCAAAGACAGATACTTCTATAGTCATTCCTCTCTGACAGATGGGAAAGGCTCTTTTAATCACAGTTCTCCAAAAAGTGTAATTTTTTTTCCCCATGAAAAGTACTTATCAAATGTTTCCTTCTGGTCAGACTCAGCAAGACTACAACTTTGACTGGGAATATGTGCAGGCAGGGCCTTCGAGGCATTAGGCAATGAAGCTGTATAAAGATTATAACATTTTTTCATAAATTAGTTTTCTCTGGAAGAGTAGCTGACGTGAGGGAATGACCCACAAGACCCTCTAGAGGTCACGGGGAGGGGCACAGAACACAGCACCAACCATGCTGACCTTCCATTGTCCAGGTCTGAATCCTGTTCCCTTTCTTCTCCTGTGACCTTGAACTATGATATCCCCGTGTTTCCTGTTTCCCTGTGTCACATGGGAAGAACCAGCAGCACTGCCATTTAGGTGACTGGGAAAGTGACGCACAGGTGGAAGGTATGCACACACTGCTGAGCACGTGGGAGTCCTAGGGATTCTGATACACAGTCTGGATGGCACTCGGAACACAGCCTGACACAGGTGTGCTAGGAAATTTTACTGTAGACCTTTAAAGCTATTTTGAATGGAAAACTGAAAGAACATCATGGAAAAATTATTCCCTTGGTCACTCCATTATTTTTAAAAACACAAGTAAATTTAAGGTTTTCCTGTGAAGATGAAACACATCAAAACAAAACAATCATTTACAATCGACTCTTTCTAGAAATTTGAGAGGTATTGTTTTAGATTATTAGTTCAAGGAGAATATTCATCTTTACTAAGTTGTGTTCTAGTCCTTAAAAATGATTTTTTCCCATCATTGTTTCCTGCTTCTTAGCATGTAAGTCCTATATATTTCTTATGTTGAATTATTGAATTATAGTTAATTTTTTAAAGCATTGCAAGTGGCATTAGATTTTTGTTATTACTGTTGTTGTTTTTAAATGTTTTTATTTTTTTATTTCTTTTTTTTTAATTTTATTTTTATTTTTATTGAGTGCTTGGTGTAGTTCATACATCATTTTCCAATCAGTTCAGGCATATATCCCTTCCTCCCCCCCACCCCACCCCTACCCATCGCAGCGTGCATTCTGCCATAAGTTTTCTGCATCTTTCTCTGCTTTGTTTTTTGTTTGGTTTTGTTTTCATTGTTTTTAACAATAGGTATGAGATTTGGTGAGTACAAGCATCCTTCAGGTAAAACCATTTGCAAGCAGTGTGCCAAACCAAACACACGCTCATGGGTCCCCAACATCCACCAGGGGGGGCTTGTATGTTCAAATCAAGTATCAAAGGAGTGTCCAGTCTATATTATTGTTGTAGTTTCATTACCATTTACCATCCCCAATCGAAGCCCTTGGACATTCTTCACGCCCTCTCTTCCGCAGATTGTTTCCCTAGAGCTTAGAAAAGGGCACAGGTGGATGAGAGACACAAACACTCTACTTTCTCTGAGCTGATTCTTGGTCTCTAGTCAGTTCTCTGGCTGTTTGTTCTTTCATGGGCTGCCAGCTTGTCCAGGCTTAACCTTTTCGATCCACTAATTGAAGCACATGCAATTTAGATATTTAGGTATTTAAAACATGTAAGATATATAGCCTTTGATCCTACTAATGAGGAGCACACCAATTAGATATCATGGTATTAAACAGTACTAATTGTATGGTAGGTTACTTTGTATAGACACAGAATGTTTGAGATGATAATGTCTAATTCATGATCTACATTTTCGTTCTTGTCAAGTATGGCAGGGTCTTCGTGTGTTTTATAACATCGTCCTAACCATGTAGACGATGTAAGCTTGTGACATCAAGCCGTGGATTATTTTACTCCAAGAGAGAGCCAATAGCATTTAGATTTGGGATATACAGACATGGCTGCCACTGCTGCACAGGTATTTTTCAGGCAGATGAGGTGTAGCTGGTGCTGTATGTGTATGAATGTACTGTCTGCATGCAAGTTTGTGCACCCGTGTCGTGCAATGCCGCGGAGGTCAGAAGAGGGTGTCGGATTCCCCTGGAACTGGAGTTCTCCTGGAATCGGAGTCTCAGACGGTTCTCGGCCGCCATGTGGGTGCTGGGGATCGAACCCGGGTTCTCTGTAGGAGCGGTTGGTGCTCTTAACCACTAGGCCATCTCTCCAGCCCCTGTTGTTGTTTTTAAAGACAGGGTCTCCATGCAACCCCAGCTGTCTTGAAACTCACAAAGTAGACCAGGCTGGCCTGGACCTCACAGAGATCTGCTTGTCTCTAGCTCCCAAAGCTGGGATTAAAGGCATATACCACCAAACCTGGCCTCCAAATACTGCATTTTTACTGCTGGGCTTTACACATTCACTCTAGAACACAGAAAAACAATAGTGTTTTTTAATTTGATTTTTTTTTTTTATCTTGTGACATTGCTGACATCACTTGTAAGTTCTAGGGGCTTTTATTTACATAAAGTTTTATAGATTCTTTGAGTGTATATACAATGATGTTAGACAAGAAAATAAAGAATAAGCTAGTTTAAGAAAATCAGGCTGACATATGGAATCAGTATAGATGCCCATCATCAGATGAATGGATAAAGAAGATATGGATATATACACAGTGGAGTTTTATTTATCCATACAGAAGAACTCAGTCCTCATGGTAGCATGACCAGCACACACTGACTGAGCCAGTTCCCCAGCAGTGTATCTATATGTACCTACATACCTACTTATGCATATTTTAAAAAAGAAGGGAGGCAGGAGAGATGGCTCAGAGAACCCGGCTTCAGTTCCACAGGCTCCGATGCTTTCTTCTGACTTCAGTGGGCATTGCATGACATGGATGCACTTATACACATGCAGGCAATACACTTATATACATACAAAATAAAAATAATAAAACATTTTTTTTAAAAAGGAAGAAGAGAGCTATTTGGGGGGGTAGAATGAGGACCAGCAGTAGGAGGAGAGTGACAAGGGTGGGCAATGGAAGGCGAGTATGAGCAAAGTACCACTGATATGTATGACAGTGTCATAAGGAAGCTCATTTTGTGTGCTATTAAAATTACTTAAAATATGGCAAAACTAGGCTAAATGAAGACAAAGGACTATCAAACAAACCTTCCTATCATTTATTTGCAACCATATAAAAAGTTATCTATATGGAAAAGCAAAGAAACTATAAGAGCTAAAATAATTCCGAGATTAGAAAGAAAGGAAAGAGGTATTCTGCTAGACTAGATTCTAGACTCCCTACATAGTCACAGTAACCCAGAACGCATGGTACAAGGGAGCGACAGACCCATGTACACTGGAACAGAGTAAAGAACCCAGAAACAGCCCATGGCAGCCACCTTAGTTTTGACAAAAGTGCAGAGAGAATCCAATGGAGGAAGAAACTGTCCAAGAAATAGTGCCGGAGAAGCCAAACATTCACAGGCATCTCCTGTGTAACTCATATAAAAACTAACTCAGAGAAGACTATAGACTTAATAGAAAAACAAAAAGATACAGAAGTTTTAGGAACTAACACAGGAGAAAACTTCCAGGACTGGGGTTGAATGAAGTAGTCTTTTATATGACATCGAAGCACAAACCACACAATAAAAAGTGATGAAGTTACCATCAAAATTAGAAAGGTGGGACTGTATTTACTAAAATAAAACTTTGGGAGGGTGTCATTTCTTCTTAGTACAGGTCAGGCTGGCATGCTCAGGAATGCATTCTCTGACTAGTACTAAGTCCAATCATATGGAATTACTCATGCCTGTAAGGATCTCAAGCTGAAAGTGTGTGACAAGATGGAAGGAGAGTGCTGGTCCACCCACAGTGTTCTTTAAATGTTTTCTCACTAGTATTTCAATATAAAAGATCCCATGTTAATAAAGAAATTCCAGCTCTCAGTGATTTCTTCCAAATTAAAACACATTCTACAAAAATGCTGTAGTAAGAGATTAAACAAATCAGCATCAAAGAAACAGAATTTTTCACAGAACTGATTTCTTAGTCTACCAAACAAAAGAACAAATCACTTTTCTAATTAAATCCCTGGTAGTTTTGTAATCCATTTACAATAAGAGTCAGTGAGAGCATATTTGACATGTTCTAACTCATTCATTTTGTTTTTATTTACTATGTGTGTCACTGTATAGTACTGGCTTGACTAGAACTCACTATATAACTCCAATTTGTAATCCATCTGCCTCTGTTTCCCAAATGCTGAGATTAGACAGACTTATTAGACTACATTCATTAGATTTCATATCTTAAATGTTGATTTTTATCTAGATATGTGTAAAGAAACTGGTGACATTTTATAAGCAATGTCTACATTGAAAATTCACACTTATTTAAAAGTAAAGTCCTCTTCTAATCACAGATGTGCATTTTTTCTTTTGTTTAAAAAAATAACAACAGCAGCTAATCATGGTGGTATACATCTTTAACTGCAGCACCGAGGTGGCAGAGGCAGGCAGATCTCTGTGAGATGGAGGCCAGCCTGGTCTGCACAGTGAGTTCCAGGCCAGCTGGGGCTGTAGGGATAGATACCCTGTCTCCAAAAAGACAAAGAAACAGACAAACAAAGAAAAAGAACACCTAAAAAAGCAAAAGAACTCTTGTTATTCTTATTCCATAAAAACCCCTCAAAATGCTTCATGCAAGTTTAGGGTTCATCTTCCTACAGGGCACCATGACAACTATCACTAGAATGTAGGAGTTAAGGACTATAGACAACAATGATTAACAATATCCACTTAAAAATCCACATATAGGGTGATAGGGATCCCAGTTTGTACTTGTAACTGGTCTATTAACATCTGTTAGCCTTTGAGACAAAGTATTTCTGGTAGAGTGCCCTCTGAGATGGAGTACAGCAGAACCAAGGGGATGGCTGACTGTATTTTGCTTATCATGGAAACTGAGGGTCCCATGGATACAGAATAACAAGGGGCCTTAAGAGAACTGTGTAGACCAGTACAACTAACTGTGGAGTGACTAAGTGTTCCAAATAACAGGGAAGTTCTGCCAGTTTATATGGCCTCTAACTGGGAGTCCAAGGCACATCCTAATATCAAATCTCATTAGAGATTGGACAGTAAGATGACAGTAAGATTGGACAGGCTCTCCCTGCAGCCCCACCTGGTCTTCCCATCTTTCCCCATTAGACTGACACTTAATAATAACCAGAGACTTTTCCAAATAATTTGAAATAGATGAAAGGGACATAATGTAAAGCAGTTAAGCAGATACAAAAAGATACATCTTAGCCTCCCCATTTCTAAAGAGTCAGAAAAACACATTTTCTATACAAATAGAACAAAACTGAATTCCTGTCACAAACACTCTTAATGTAGAAATCTGCTTTTGTTCTGTCTTCTAAAGAAAGTATGCATAGCAATAACTATATTTCAGAACCTACAATCCTAACAGCCATACAGGCAAGCCTGGCTCAAGTGACAAACTTGTTCTCAATTACTATCTATAGAGCAGAAGCTGTGGCAAATCCAGTAATTCCTAATTACTATCAGTACGTATAAGACCGTTATCATATTATGCTTGTCTCTGACAGAAGTCTGCATTTTCTGGAACCCAATTGCCATCATGTGAATAATATACATAAGAATTATTTTTTTTGAAAGATTCAAACATTCACTTCAGTTCAAAATGACAGCATGGCTTCTTTTCATTCTCCAACAAGTCAGAACAGGAACAGGGTAATAAAAAGGGCGAAAAGAGGCAGTGAGATGCACAGTAGGTGCATTAGTTACTTGTCTCATCTAAGAAAGGGTGGGTTTGTTTTGGGTCAGTTTGAGGTTACAGTCTACCAGGCAGCAAGTGTCTATGGCAGCTGGTCACACTGAATCTGCATTCAGCGAAGAGAGAGATGAATGCTTCTGTTCCACCTGCTTGCTCCTTCTATTCAGTCAACAGACCTAGCCCACAGAAAGGTGATGCTCACATTTAGTGGGTCTTCCCATCTCAGTTAAACCATCTAGAATCTCCCTCACACACATCCCAGAATGCTGACTTCTAGGTGATTTTGGATCTTGACAAGCTGACAATCAATATTAACTACCCTGTTCACTCCTTATCAATTTGACACTCAAACTCACTGCTTTTAAGCCATAACCTTCCACTTCCTGCCCCACCACTCGTTACCATGTCATAATACAAAATGCATTCAGTTTAACTTCGAAAGTCTCCATATCTCCATAGTCTTTAACATTTCTTCAAAGTGTCAAAAGTGTAAGTCCTGAATCTCTTCTGAGACTTGTGCATTCTCTTAACTGTGAGCCCCTACAACATCAAAGACAACTTACATACTTACAAAACATCACGACACAGAATAAACCCTCTGATTCTGGCTGGGAGGAAGAGAACATGGCAAGGAAAGACCGAACCGAAAGAAGATCAAAACGCAGCAGGGAATGCCAAATCCTGCAGCTGCACCTGGGAATTAGGACGGACTCATCTGGGTAGTTCTGTCACTCCAGCTCTGCTGCCTGTACCCATACAGCATCTCTGAGTGAGCTGCAACCTGTGCCTGCACCTCTTCTCATTAGATGTCCCTTGATCAGGACATCTCAAATCGGAACCTCTCAAAGCCTCCTTGTAGGGAGTTCAACCTTGCAAATATTAGTTAGCCTTGGCCTTCTGGAACCTTGATGCAAACTTCCATGAACTGTCTCTTACATCTATCATATCTATAAAAACAACACCACAACACCATATAGACAACACCCAACACCTTTGCTGTTTGCTCAAGATGTAGCCTAGACCCCTGGAAATCACAGCTGAACTGTCCTCTGTGAGCTGAACCTGGAGAAACACTTCAGTGGATATTTTCAAGCAGGAGACCCCCTTCTGTGGCCTTCAAATGAATTTGTATTTCATAGGCTAGAGCTTTTGATGGGTAGGGTCTTTCTCTAGAGTTCCTTTCCTGCTGTCCTTATGGTACAGAGCATGAGGTCTCTCTCTAATGTAGTAATCTCTTTAACAATTAAAACTCTTCTTGAGCACCTACTTTGTCTAAAAGTTTCTACTTTTTTCTGCACCAAATGTTTCTTTTATCTTTTGGCTCTGCTTGATCTTTCCCATTTCTCTCTCTCTCTCTCTCTCTCTCTCTCTCTCTCTCTCTCTCTCTCTCTTTGTGTGTGTGTGTGTGTGTGCCTATGTGTGAGAGTAAACTTTGGTAAGAGGAGTGAGCAGTAACCATTGCACAGACTAGATGCTATCCTCTCAAGATTTCCACTACCAAACAAATTAGTCCATTACTTTTGAATTCAGCCTCAAGTTCTCAAGACGCAGGCAGAATACAGCTAGATTATCTGCCAGAAAATCGCTAGAATGACTGCTAGCCCAGTTCCTGATAACAGTCCTCACTTCCTTTTGGACTCTGTAATCTGGGCTTCTGTGGACATCCTGGTCTCCCAGACTCCCACCAGACCAGCCCATTACTCTCTCTATAGCATCCTAGCCTTCTCTAGCTCAAAGTTCCCAACTCTTCCACACTCCTCCCTCCGCCCAGTTCCAAAGGCCTATGAACCGTAATCAAGGTTATAAGGGTACCCGTTTTCTGCATTATTTTTATCACTGTTGTGACAAAATATCTGACCAAAGTAACTTAAGGAAGAATTTATTTGGGCTCACAGTTGGAGGATGCCACCATCATGGCGGAGAAGGTCTGGCAGCAGCTCTACGAGGTAACATGTCATACTGTGCCTGTATTCAGGAAACAGAGACAGACGAACACTGGCAGCCACTTGTTTTCTCCCTTTTCCTCAATCCTCAGACCCTGAAGCTTCCAAGCCATGGAATGATGCTGCCAACCTTCAGGAGTGTCTGCCCATAGCATCAGTTAACCCAATCTAGAGACTCCCTCATGAACATTCCCAGAGGTTTATCTTCCAAGTGATTCTAGTTATAACTAACCTAGCAGAAAGTGGTAGTTACAGGCTAGATGTCTAGGCCACATCCTCCTGAGAAGTGAACACATTTGCTTGACACCATGCTCCAAAGAGGCAGGATCTGGAAGCCACAAAGGAATAGAGTGTGGGGCTACAAACAAAGCGGAGACCACTAAGACTGTGAGGCTCCAAACAGGCAGTGGTGGGTTAGGATCCCAAGCTACCATGGCTGCAGGGGAAGCCCCCCATAGGGCTTTTAGGTGAAGGACCAGGCTGAAGGTAGAGGCCAAGGGACATACACAGAGGCAGTCCTGAGCTGCCCACTGCTGAGCATTCACAAGGCCGAGCACGAGACACAGGACACTATAGGAAGGAATTTTTGCCCCTCGGGGAAAACTGACCAATCCTGGAAAGGTACTGCTTTGGAGTAACACTTGCTAAGGTTAGGGTTACAAGAAGGTGGGCTCAGTATATGATTTCATTCAGTACATGCACATGGCCATCAATAGTGCCCACCTTCTTCCACAGAGATCCCAATTGATTGATTCTCCATTCTCAGGAACTTCTTTTAAGTGTTAATGGACTTCTGAGATGAGCCTCTAACATGAAAGCGAAAAGCTGAAATAATCAAACAGAACAGGAGCCTAAGGAAGATAAGATATTCAAAGGACATTTGAAGATAACTTCAAAAGATATAGGAAATTGTCCAGAGAAATCAGTGAAGCCACCACTGTCCTAAAATAAAAACTAAATGCCCTTAAACAACATAAAATGGCAAAGATGAACTTTGAAAATTAAATATAAACTTCACATAAAAAGATTCAAAACAAGGTTTGAGGATAAAACAAGGAAGTTTTCTAGAAAGTAGACTAAAATGACAGAACTGAAGCATGAGGAAGCAGTGGTCATCTACAGGAATGGCACCAAGCAGCAGGCCCAGTACTCAAAGAAGGAAAATGCCAGACAGGCAGAATCTGAACAAATACTAAAAAGTTAAAAAGACCCAGGCATGGAAAGCCAGATCATCCGTCCAAAGAACAAAGGGAGAAAGAGAAAACCTGCGGCAAGGCAGGTAACTATACAACCTCCTTCACAATGGCAGGGATAAAGTGTTAGGATCCTGGGGGCTGAAGAAATGACTCAGCAGTTAGTACTAGCTGTTCATGCAGAAGACTGGGCTTCGAATTCCAGTACCTACATGGTGGCTAACAATGGTCTGTAACTCCGTTCCAGGGGATCCAGCCACCTCTTCTGATTTTGGAGGGCACTGCATGACACAGGTGCACCAACACACATGAAGACAATACATTTATACACATAAAAAAATTAAAAATTTTAGTTTCTAGAGAAAAAAAAAACATATCTACCCAGGGCATACACAGCAATCAAGATGATGCTATATTTACGACCAGCACTTGCTGTGTCTTCAAGATTGAAGAAAATGTTTTGTTTTCATGGAAAACCATGATTAACTTTTGTGTTCAGACAATCCTTCAAACATGAAGATGATAGACTCTTTCTTTCAGACAGGAAAGGATTCAAGAGTTCACCTCACAGGACTTCCACTTAGGAAGCTTATGAGGGAGTAGCTCAGCGAGATGAGAGAACAAGCTCGAAAGAGAATGACTTGCCATCTAAGAAAAAAGGAGCTCTTGTCCAGAAGAGCAGCCACAGGAAACTGAAGCAACAGCACCGCACAGCAGCTGGTGAGTGAGGACTGCTCAGGAATGACCCGAGGACAAATCCAGGGAGGAGGAGCTCTTGTCCAGAAGAGCAGCCACGGGAAGCTGCAGCAACAGCACTGCACAGCATCTGGTGAGTGAGGACTGCTCAGGAATGACCCGAGGACAAATCCAGGGAGGAGGAGCGTGAGCGTGTGCAATATTGCTCAGAAGCGTATGACAGAAATGTCAGGGTATGTGCGGGGGCGATTAGGTATACCAGAAAAAAGACAAAGACAAAATGGGAATCATTAACTATGAAAAAGAATGTCTTTTACAAGGGAAGAGTTACAGACAGCACATACCCAGAACACATACCTGTTTTCTATTGACATATGTTAAAAAGAAAGCTCATAACAAAGAGTCTTAATTTTGTGAAAATTTCTGCTTTCTAGCATATTTACCAGGTAATTCAAATATAAAAACAACCCAGAATGAGTTAGAACGTGACTACTGGCTTTGAATACCATACAATTTAAAATTTCAATTTACAATGCAGGTGTCTGTAAACAATTGTAAAGAAACTATTTTCAGATAGATACTTTGAAACCTGGGAAATGAATATTAACTAAAATTCAAGTATAATTTCTTATTTTGATGAACATTCCAGATTTCTGGACCTATAAGAAAACACATCAAAGGCATTCTTAAGCTAACTCCTATCAGTGAGGTGATTTCAGATGCAGCCTCTGGGTTTGCAAGAGGACAAAGGAGCTCACAGAGCTTCTGGTTTCTCTGTCAGGGCCTTGCTCCTTCTCTCATCGCTGTTCTATGGCAGGGCTGACTTTTTCTGTGTGAGCTTATCACCAACTGATCTAAATGTATTGTCCGTCTCCTGCCCCGAAGACCATCCAAGCAAGCTCCATAGTCACACTAGGTGCTGGTGGCTCATCCTGTGTCTTCATTATATTCAAATATCTGAATGACGGAATGTGCAGAGCAGCTACAGGAGAGAAGCACACCTTTCCTGTTCTAGTCTTCCTCACAGCAAGCATTCCCCACATTGATGCCTCCTGGAGCACCCCACGCCACTAACCAGGCCCACACCACTAACCAGGCAGTGCTGTCTGCCGGGCATGGAGGCTAATCTCAGTGGACTTTTTGATTCTAGATACCTCTCTGGGGCTTTTCTATAATGGTCTCTAGGTTTTTATCTACCTAGTTAGAGCCATGCTTATTTTCTCACAATGGGAATTTCATAGAGCCCAGAGGTATGTACTTAAAATGCTAGCAGCTTTATAATACAGCACTTGGGTAATGAATCAAAGCCTCACCAATACAAGCTGCTAGTCCCACCCTGGAGCTCTCCAACACCCATTCTTATCTGCACTAGAGGGACAGTGACTTCTGGGATGGGATCCAGAAATCTGTATACTCATGTTCCAATTAAAAAATAAATGACAGAAAGCTGTTCATCTGTTGAAATATCAGAGGTATTTCCCAAGTTGCCCTGCTTACAATTTCTCCTGATGGACAATGAGTGTCAGTGGAGTATTCTCCTCTTCCCATACCCTCCGTTATTCATCATGACTACACAGTCTACAGGATAACCCATCAGGAAAAGCTGGATTAGATAGATGAAAAGGTTATCACATGAAGTGATTTCCCAAAGCAATCTGGGAACACATGTGTAAGTGCACTTTGGCTGTTTTCATTGAAGGTACTCTGGTCATGTGCCTTTTTTTCACCGTCCTGATTTGATTCAGCGAATCCACATGCCCTGTGGGCGTTGTCCTTGTTATCACCAAGCCAGGGCCTTGAGTCTGGGATGTGGAGACTGAAGTCATCAGACAGACGTGGCCCTAGCCCTGCTGCACACTGAGTATATGAGCCTGAAGGAAGAAACGTATGGAGACCTTGGTCCTGGCTTGCTGTGTTTCTTTTTTCTTTCTTTCATAATTTCATAATTTTTATGCATGTGAGTGTATTGCCTGTAGCATGTAAGTGCACCATGTGCATGCGATGCCCATGGAGGTCAAAAGAGGGTGTTGAATCCCCTGGAACTGGAGTTACAGATGGTTGTTAGCTGCCATGCAGGTGTTGGGAACCAAACCCAGGTCTGTAGGAGCAGTCAATGTTCTTAACTACTGAGCCATGTCTCCAGCCCCAGACCTGATTTTCTTGCTGGTAAAAGAATGCTGACTATTGCTGGCCTTACTGGTTTGAGGACTCAGGCTCAGGTAAGTACATAAAGCAGCTGGCAGAGTGCTAAGCATGGTGGGTTCCAAAGGGGCAACTAGAGCTGTTCTTCCCATTCTCTTTCCACAGGACAGACTGAGAATGTCTGAACAGGGAAGCAGGAAAACCTGTAACTATCAGTGTGTCACATGCTATACTGAGTGCAACAAGACTCTAAGGATTCAAAGAAAAGGTAAAGAATGTATTTAATGCAATTTCTAGAAAAATCTTGGTAATGGGAATCAAGATATTTGAAAGTTAGATCTATCACCATTGGGGATTTATGTATGGCTATTCCTGCTCCGACATAAAGGCTAAATGTCTGTGCCTCCCTAAACCATGCACAATACTACAATTAAGAGATAAGTAGGCCATGAGGGTCTACCTTCACAGAGAGACTACAAGAGGCCAAAGCTAGTGTGCCTGCCCCTTTCTATCTGAGGCCAAGGTAGCTATGTGGCAGAGACCTCAGTAGATAACACACCCACTGGTCCCTTCCTCTTGGATTTTTCACCTTCCAGATCTATTAGAAATAAATTTGAAATGGATTTCTCCATTTATAAATTAATTTCCTATAAAACCAGCTGTGCTAGCCTGTAACCCTAGTACTTGGGAGGTAGAAGGAGGAGGAGCAGAAGCTCAGGGCTAGCCTGGGCACATGAGATAGTCTCAACAAAACCGAAACAAAATTACCTAGTCTAAAACATTTTTGTTATAGCAGCAGGAACTGACTGGTGCCCCCAAACCCAGATGAGGAACAATCGAGTTGAAAAGATCAAGGAGCAGGACACCTGTGTACGTCAGTGATGCTGCCCATCACTGACTGACTCCATTCTGGACTTCTCTCCAGCCACCCTCAGTCACTGGGTCTGTAGAGCAGCACTTAAAGTATGTTTGTTTCCATAATTTTGCTTAGAAACATTGTAAATAATACTAATTCCAAATGTTCAAAGCAATATGTAAGACATTGTCTGTAGGCAATGTTGAAATGAGAATCTAAACGTGAGCTTGTGAGGCTAGAAGCACAAGTATGGTTCAGTGTTTTTTTTTCTACATTTATCATAGTGATTATGATTATTTGTTTTAGAGTAGCAAAGAGAAATCATTTTTTCCCCAGGCTGCACAAGCTAACATCTGAAGTTATAGCCATAAAAGAGGGGAAGTTTTCAAACAATACTTTGTTCATGTTTCAAAAGAGACATTTTGGAGTTTTTAACCCACAAATGAACTGGGAGATGTTGAATGATGCTGGTATAAAGCCTGGCTGTTTTTTTAGTGGGAAACTGGAGTAACTATATTCTGACCTAGAAGCAACCACTCCTGAGGGTTAGGTCTCGTAGCTTTGGAGAACACTATGCAAAACGCTAAGGGAGAACATCAATTCCTGGTCCAACCCCAGCTTTAAGGCCTAATAACTACAATCAATGACACTAGTGAAGTATTGATATTTTTATCTTGGGGGCAATCAACAGCTACTAAATCCCACTCAATGGGAGGAAACCCATGTGTGGTACTGTAAACATAGCCAAGTATAATGACTGGAGAGGCTGCCACATCCCTATACAGATATAATTTCTTACTATGTGCAAAATATGGATCCTTATATTTATAGACACGTATTCTAGTCACTATTCATCAAAGAAGCTTCTTTTCCAGCAGATGGAGATTATTACAGAGTTTCACAGCCCAAGGGTAAGTGGCACATCTACAATGCAAGCTCTACACCTAAGACTCAAGGAACACAGAATAAGGGGTAAAGAGGACAATAATGCATCCCTCAGTTCTCATCAATGAACCTCCCTTATGCAACAGAGGGTCAGGAATGCAAAAGGTCGCAAATGGACACAGCGTCCAGAGTAAGAGTCTGCAGAGTATGGGTCTTTGGACAGGGCTCCTATATTAAACTCCACCCACACAGGGCTCAGGGACCATTGAGGAAGAGGGGGTAGACAGACTGTAAGAGCCAGGGAAGAGTGGATGATCATATGTAAACAGAGTCCTACAGGCTCCTGGGACCTTGCTCATATGAACCATAGCAATGGTGTCACCATGCACAAGACCCATGTAAACTCAAGCAGACAAAAACCCAGCACAGAACTGTGGAAATGGGCAGCAGACATCAATGTTAGTCAAAGAACTTCTGGGAAGCTGATTACTGCTCAGTGAGGAAGAGCTGATCTTTAAGGGAGGAACTGTGGATAGGCTGACTAGATCTCAGTGGATGAACTTGCACTGAGGGACGTCTGGGGACACTAACTTGACATGATGGGCTTTGGCACAAACGACAGTATATGAATTCTAGTGGGGGGTTAGGAGGGTGCCAGTGGGAAAGGGGGTATAGAGATGATTGGGATGTTCTGTATGAAATACACAAAAATTCAATATAAAATTTACAAAAATAAAACATATGTCCACTCTGTAAAAAATATATTTTCCTATAATCTTTCCAGAAGCTTTTCTACTCCCAGAAGCACAAAATCACAGCCACGGCCTCGACGAGGAGCCTGTTTGGAAGAGGGCATCAGTGAAGAGGAAGCTTCTGGAAGAAATTTCCTACCACTAATCCAATAAGCACCCTAACCAGCAACCCATCTTCTCCATCCCACGCAAAAAAGATGATCAGGTTCCTGAGGGAAGAGCACTTGAAATCTGAGTGCCCTGGAATGTGCTGGTTTCCTTTCTCATGGGTAGTACATCTATAAACTTTATCTATCTATCTATCTATCTATCTATCTATCTATCATCTATCTATCATCTATCTATCTATCATCTTTTATTCAGGAGCAGCTTCAATATGGGAAAGAAACTTCAGTGTAGATCCAGGTTCCATTCCAAACATGACATGGTCCACTGAGGACAGCCAAGGGGCAAGGGCAGGGTTAGTGGACTCAAAATGACTGACTGGAAACATCAGGGATGTGGAGACTCTGGTTAAGAGGACCTACTAGAACTCTTGCTGAAGGCAGGTCAGTCAGGGTGTTAAGATACAAAAAAAAAAAAAAAAGAAATTTGATGATATATTTGAGGGTGGCCACAAATCAAAGGGAGTGTCTCTAAACTTAAGTACCAAAGGGTTTTGCTACTACAGGGTGATCCAGAGACAACAGAGGGAGGTTAAGGTCAAAGCTTTCTTGCTCTTGAGACTTATATGATGCTGGCATCTTGGCTCTATCAATCAGACTGGTCTGGAACTGGGATTTCCAAGACAGAATGTGCTTATGTACCACATGTCTGAAGACCACATTATAGAACAATGTTCAGAAGTGAAGGAGGAAAAACAACAGAATAAATTATGTCCTGTAGGATCATAAAAATAGTATAATCAATAAAATATTAATAACTGAGCAAATATTTTCAAAACTTAAAAGCTAATATAAGTTGTACAGCCAGAATCTTTTATTTTCCATATACAAAATTTTTACTCTAGAATCTTTCTGATGAGTTTTAGAAGCTGAGATTTGTAGCATTATACAAATATTTATAAAGACAAATGTCTTTTTGTTTAAATTTTAAAATATCATTTGCATGTTTTATAAATTTATAGGTTTTATAAGTTTACAAATATATAATTAAAATTAACCTTTTAGTTTTTCAAAAGAGATTAAGAGATAACCTAAGTCTTTAGTCTATTAAGTTTAATACAGAAGTAAGGAAGTCATCAATAATGACTCTGGGTATAAAGACAATGTTTATTAATGCACATATTCATTAGGTACATACCAACACAATGACTGTGACAGCAACACTTGGTACAGGGTATTTCTTGTGTATCAAAACTATCACAAGGGGTTTTACAGACATCAACATATTAACTTCTACCACAACTCAGAGATAGGGATCGCTATTACTCTGCATTTTACACATGAAGAAATTGAGGTCCCAAGATGCTAGAATGTTCAATAACTTGTCCAAGGTAACAAATAAGGTGGGCTGGTTTCATGACTGAGACTCCGTAAATTTGCCCTGTTCCTGTTCCTGAGCTGTTGATCCTTGGCTTTGGGCTTATATGAAGCCAGCGATCTCCACACCCTGCAGCTCTGCCCTTTCTCAGTTTTCTTCGGCTCTGCTCTTGAATACTGACTCTCACATCACACCACTGGGGAGTGCATCTGAACCAAGTCTTCTTTGTTCTGTATCTGCATCTAGCAGCTACAGAGTACAAAGTACCATACTGAATCTCATCGGTCCTCTTTGGATAGCACAGGTTGCTGTCAGCTTTATTAGACTCAAAGAAATGACTTTACTTAGATCCCCTAATTGGCTTACTTGCTATTGATCCCCGGATTCCACAAACACATAGCTTAAGGAATTCTGAACACAACTGCATACCAATGCTATAAAATAAAATTGCCACAATAG
Organism: Rhizomys pruinosus; assembly: GCA_009823505.1. Lineage (NCBI taxonomy): Eukaryota > Metazoa > Chordata > Mammalia > Rodentia > Spalacidae > Rhizomys > Rhizomys pruinosus. Next base: position 338,626 of record VZQC01010758.1, read on the forward strand.
ACTCTTAGCTTTCAGCCATCCCCAGAGCTCTTGAGAAATGATCCTCTGGCCTCAGGTGGGTTTCCTTATGTCTGACAGGACACTCAGGCTTCCAATCCTGGAAGCAGACCCTCAATGTTGCGCGCAAGGAGAAGTTTGAGATCATTCTGGGGTACCTACCATTCCTCAAACTGCATTGTCTTTCAGCCTCTGGACTTGAGTCACATGTCTGAAGTGAATCATGTTCTAGGTAAGAAAAACAGTCATTTATTGGTGTTCTTACCTTTTTATAAGAAGCTAAACTTTCAAGAATTTCTGGGTTTACTACAATGACAACTAAATTTCAATGTCTGGGAGGAAGAAAACTATCCAACTTTAAAACAGGCAAATGTACTTTGTTAATAGGGTACAGAGTTATTAAAGGCATTACATAATATATCTGTCCTGCAGTGTAGGGCTGGCATATTTATATACCGAATAGGTAAACTAGCTTCTTTCGCACCCAGGCTCTGTTCATATGCCAAGCATACCTTATGGAAAAGGTATTTCTGAGCAAAGTTCTAAAGGAGAAAAAAAAAAGAGTAACAGATAATGAGGCAAGATAAGTCCAGAGACACATGTGTTCAAGGAGTGGGGGTGAGGGCAGGAGGCACAAAGCTGTGAGACTCCACCATGTGACATCTGTGAAGACCATGGCTAGTTCCCTGTAGAATGGGACTCCAGGGTATGGTCAGGAGCCCCAGATAAACAGCTGGGAATCAAGAATTTGGAGAGCTCTCTGGATGCACCATTGAGAACAGGACACAGGGTTGCACTGACCACGGACTGGTACAGTCTGGGGGAATGGTCCAGGGCTTTGGACCATGAGGGCAGTCAGGTAGGAACAGATCCTTTTCTGGAAATACAAAAGACATATAGAGCCTTTCTGCTTTTATTTACTGTTTGTCCTTCTTTGGACGGCTTGGTTGGTCTGTTTTGTTCTCTGCATTCCCAAAGTATGACATAGTATGTGGTACAGAGTTTATGAGTATCTGTTACATCAGAGAACAAACTGGCCCAAATTCAAAATGCTGCCAAGTGGCTAAGCTGGGATTACTACACCTGGGTCTTTATGACTTTCAAGGTCCAGTTGATAAGCATGGTGCTCTTTTGCTTCTGTTAATATTACTTTTTACCAAGAATAAAATTCTTCCCTAGTCTAAGTTATACTCAGTGTAAGGCGCTTCTCAAAGTACACCATGTCACCAGTGATGTGTGCTAGTACAGAGAACAAGAGTCAAAGGCGGGCAAGTTGCAAGCAGCTCACGCGTATGTGTGTGTTCATGGAGGTGCAGGCTTGTGCACATGCAAAGAAATTATTGTCTGCAAAAGTAGTAAATGAATACTGTTCTTTTGCTAGGCAAAATGTACATAGAGGAAATTCCTTTCTGTGGTTCTAAGGAAAATAGAAAATAAGCCAGGAAAGTCATCTCAGGAACTAGAGAGGGCTAGGCACCCTGGTGAGCAATGGAGTATTTTAGAACACAGTATTTGTCAATGTGAGCCGGATTCTGTGCCAAGTAGATCTGCCTAGAATTTATGGTGGTTCTTTTACAAATTCAAACAAAATAAAACATCAACAACAAACTAGCTCTCCAACAGAGAAGGACCAAACCCAAAACCCTTGGGGCATTCAGCAGCCTTATTCCACAGGAGGCCTCCTCCCCTGCTGCCCTCTCAGAGGTGACACAGCTCAGAGTCAGTCCTAACTAAATCCAGGACCTGCTAAACTGGAGATGACACTGCTGGACTGAAATGGCAGTTACACATGGCTAGTTAAATGTTCCTCAGCAGTTACTCAAGTTCTCTGTAAGAATTTCCTCATGTGTAACAAGACATAACATATTACTCATCTCCTGGGATTGTGAGGTGAATGAACACATGGGAATTGTGTCTAACAGTCCCTAGGTCATGTGAGTAGTTCACTCTACTGAGCATTCTAACTGTACCTAGTATTGTGTTTTGTTCTTTTCACCTTCACTCTAGCAAACAAAGGAGTGTCCCTGCTCTACTGCAGTTCTATGAGGTTAAATGTAAGAGTTTTAGGAATAAATAATTCTTAAGTTTTAAGTAACTTTTGGCCTACTATACTGTCACAGTTACTCTATTTGACATGTTATTGTTAGCTCTTGCCATGCCTGATTTATGAATTAAACTTTATCATAGGTATTTATTTATACGCCAAAATGTAGCATGCAAAGGTTTTGCTTCAGCAGACATCGAGAGTGTTTGGAACAAGTGGGGGAGGGAGGTAGATTACTCTATGCCTAAATTACCTAACTTATTTAAGTACCTTTTTTTAGTTTTGAGATATATGAGTCATATGTCTGGAATTCAAGAGGGATGAACATGGGGAACAAAAGCTCCTGAGGCCAATGTGAGTCTGACTGTGGAGCTGGAGGTTGTATGACCAACTTGAGAATGCTGACTATGCATCAATCGAGTATACACCCGTGTCCCTCTCCCGCCCCTCCCACCCTTCCCGATTCACCATTTCAGTCCGTTTTCCTGATGCACTCTTTCTGTTGTTGTTCTTTTAATATGCATCCCTCTCCACAAGAAATATTTATAACTGGGTTATTGGTGCTAGCATCCACATATGAGGGATACCATTCGTCGTTTGTTTTTCTGGACTGTGTACTTCACTTAACAAATATCTTCTAGTTCCATCCATTTACCTGCAAAGTTCATGATGTGTCTTTCTTTACGCTGCATAGAACTCCATTGTGTACATGTACCACATTTGTTGTCCATCATCGTCAGTTGAGGGGCATTTGGGTGGTTCCGCTTTTTGCTATTGTGAACACGAGCTGCAATAATATATGGCTGTGCTGTATTTCTGCAGTAAATGAGTCTTGTGGTATATGCCCAGGAGTGGTATGACTGGTCAAATGGTAGCTCATTTTGAGTCTTCTAAGGGTTCTCCACACTGCTTTCCATAGTGGCTGTACAAGTTTACATTCCCACCAGCAATGATGAGTGTTCCCCTTTCCACAACCTCTCCAACACTTTATATCATTTGTTTCTCGATCCTGGCCAGTCTTATCGGAGTGAGATGATTCTTAAGTATTCATTTTTTCCAGACACTGTCTACAGGTTCATGTGTGTTTTAGGACTTAATAAAGTAAATATGTGTATATTAACAACATTGGTTTAAAGTTCTGCTAAAACTGTAATGCACCTGAGCTAATTGAAATATAAATTGTTTGTCCACATCTGTTTACTTGACTAACTTACAATCTGTTAACAATACTTGGGATTGGCACATACCAAATGTTCTCTATAATTTTTCTGTTGTACAATATCACCTTTGTAGCATTCTCTTTTACCTGTAGGATGATTTAACTTAAAAATTAAGTTTGCTTCCAAGTAACACATACCATCATCCAAAAGAGCATGGGTGGATTGATGAAATCTGTCTTGATTCCACTACACTATGTGTAATACAACTGCCTTTTGAGATCATGGGTCAAAAAAAACCCAAAAACGAAAAAAAAAAGGGGGATAGATAGATATGAAAACTTTTTGTTAAAAACCTGGCAATTTAAATCTTAAAACTAACTACGGGAAAAGATTTGTATGTTCCAACAGTCAAAATGTCACCAACTTAACGGCTGAGAAAGAAAAGATATGCTTGCATGTGTAGGATTTACAGAAAGTCCAGCAGAAAGGTTCACCCATCTTAACATGAAAGAAAGAAAAAAAGAAACATCAAACCCCTCTGTGGATCCTACTTGTAACAACTATTTATAATGAGTCCTAACGAAACTTACCTTCTAGGTGCTGCAAAGTTTCAAAAGAGAGAGATTTCTACATTCGCCCCCCCCCCAGAAAACAAGGAGAAATATGATGATGATGGTGTTCTCCAACTGTAAATTGGAGCCAACTGTTATAGAGGTAACTCTTATAAAACCAGTAAAACTGCCTTTCTTAATTGATTTAATCGACATAGGAACTGTGAAAAAGGATTTTCTCTATTCAAAACCAAAATAATTACTAAAGCCTCCTTAAACATATGCACTTAAGCAAATTATATTATCAGGAGAGCTGCTGATATCGCAACTGGATTATTCTAGCAAGGAGACGTTGGCCAAGGATCCAAGCCTCCAAAAGGTAAGGCTTCTTGCCTGTAAATGGGAACCTGCAGAAGAGAGGCGAATTAAGGCCTGCTGTCGAAGACCTGATGTAAGCATGGGAAAGATGCATTGAGACCGCACTTGCAAGTAAACAGATGGTCTCTGGATACCAGAGAGTGTTACCCAAGGCCACTAACCATTAAAGCAAATATAGGTCTCCTTGAGTCAAGCAAGACTCCTCCGTCCGCACCAGCTAACCTCACCTGCCTGGAAATACGTTGCAGCAGAGGCAGCCATTTGTCTGTGTATCCCAAATCTAATTGGCTATTAGCTCTCTCCTTGGAAGATAACCCACGCTGATGCCACAAGCTTACATCCTCTGTGGTTAGGAGATGTTATAAGCCCGAGTAAGACCCGTCATATTTTACAGAAAAAAAATGTTATTCATGGTTAACATACCATCCAAAAATCTGTTGTCTATACCAAGTAGTAACCTACCATAACAATTAGATGTTTAAATACCTATATATCTAATTGCTTTGTGCTTCATTAGTAGGATTGAAAGGTTATTCTGGACAAACTGTCAGCCTACAAAAGGAAACAGCCAGATGACTAGAGTTCCAAGATACACGCTCCAGAGAAGTAGTAGACTGTTTTGCTTCCATCCACCTGTGCCCTTTCTAAGACTAGGGAAAATGTGCGGAAGAGGGGGGGTGGTAGGAATGCAAGGGCTATTGATTGGGTGTGTGAATGGTTGAAACTACAGCAATAAGTCTGGAACATCATTGATCAATTGATTGAATACAAGCACCCCCCCCCAGCTGGATGGTGGGACCCATGGCTGGGGGTTGGACACAACTGCTTGCAAACTGGTTTTACATGAAGGATGCTTTGTACTCATAAATTATTACTCATTGTTCATGAATATATGTAATTTGCTCTTAGGATTATAGATAGGTATTCAATATAAATCTATTTGATGCTTAAGAAACAACAAGTATGGATTCTAGAAATGTCTTTCAGAACAGTAAAATCCCTTCCCATAGACAGACTCATAACTGGATGTCCACTTCTGCTTCCCAGCATAGCTGTATAGTAGGAGAACATAGTTTCCCTGTACAAATATTAGCCTTTGAGTTATTAGTGAGTCTTTTTCTTCTTAGTGGATGGGGCATGTTCATTAAAGATCCAGAGGTCAGGGCAGAGCAAACTTATTATTAAGTGTGTAGATAACATTAATGGCAGGGCACTGTGAGTTACTTTCAAACACTGGATCTCAAAGCAACATGGGCCTTGAGCTGACACAGGCTTCTCAAACAGGATTTAATGGTGAAAAGTGTGCTATCCTCTGACATTTATCTTGTTTCTCTGCTTTATAAAGTTTCAGCTAAGATGTGAACCTCAAACAATTACAAGTAGGATGTGTCATTAAAGATCCATGGCTAGGACAAGGTCTTTATCAATGAATTGTCCCTAAGCTACTCAGATCATAGTATTTGGTCAAAACAGCCCAATTACACTAAGTCACTAACTTTTAAAAGAAACTCTTTGAGACACCTTAGACATAAAGCTAGATGTTTCATTTGAGACTACATCTGGGAACACACTGCTAGTAATTGCTCCCAGGTTTAATAGGAAAGACTCTTCACATGGATTAGGACAGGATCAAGCCAGTGACACATGCCAAGGAGAGAAGGCCCAACAGGCAAGTCCAGGGGCCTGTCACAGGCAATCTTCAGCACCATCCTGCACCATTAGAAAGTTGTGCCACCTCCCAGGTGAAGTTTAGCTCAGTAAGGATGGGGGCTGTTGGCAGTGCAAACATATCCTCAAGGTACAGACTGTGAGAACTTGAAATCTGAAAGTCTCCCTTTATACAAGATGATAGTCAGAATTTTTCAACAGAAATGAGTTAGTTTTTCATAAAAATAACCAAAGTTAAAGATGTGAATATTCTAATTTTACACTTTTTTTTTTTTTTTGGTCTTTTTGAGACAGGGTCTCCCTGTAGCTCTGGCTGTCCTGGAACTTGCTTTGTAGACCAGCAGGCTGGCCTTGAACTCACAAAGATCCACCTGCCTCTGCCTCCCGAGTGCTAGGATTAAAGGTGTGCGCCACCATGCCCGGCTCTAATTTTACACTTTCATGTTGTAATTTTAAACTATACTAAGAACAACGCAAAGATGATTGAATTCTTTCATCAATGACCTCTTGCTTGGATCATCAAATATAATTGCAAATATTCACAGTGAATTGATGTCACATATATCAGCTCAGTAAGACATGGAAAATGCCTAATACAATGTCAAACACAAAGTAGGTGCTGAATGAGTAGGTGAGAGAATACAGCCCCTCTGCTGCTGGAGAGTGGGCAACCTGTCAGATGCTCAGGGAGACCAATACAAGCTTGCAGTTTTTAGCAAACTTATGTGTTTATTTATGGCCTGAAATAATTTGTTAAAACCATCATTTCTGGTGGAATCTTTGAAAAGTATTTAAGTATGTACCTGTGAATTCAATTACCTGAAGACATAAAACATTTGAACAGAAAATCTTTTGGTATCGATGAGCATGTATGGAGTTTTTCCCTACGTGTTAGAGTTCAACAACTACTTATATAGTCTTTACATTGTATTATGCATTCTGATTAATCTAAAGATGATATACAGTCTACAGGACAATGTGGATGGGTTAAGTACCTTTCTATTTTGGCATCCAAGGGGGCCTGGAACTAGTTCCCAAAACAGGTAGCTGCATATCTCTGTTTATTGATAATTTGTATCTGTTATATTAATTATTAAAATAAACATAAATGTCTTAGATGTCTACCTTTTAGATTTCTGGTGTTCTTACATCAAATCTGGTTCTTGGCTATGGCTATAATTCTCCTGTCTAGAAGTTTCTGACACCTGAAAATGATGTTGGCGTCTATGTACTTCATAATTACCACTTCTAATCTTTAAGGTTAAATAACTACATATGCAATTAAATTTAAAATTTCACACTAAATATAAGCTAATAATAAGGTACTAAATGGAGTGGAGGAGTAAAGAGCAGAGTTCCATGCTATTGTAGGGAGAGTACTGTTTTCTGGGTTTAGAGCTGCTATGTCAAATTTATTGGTAAAAATAGAGCTGGGGCTGGCACAACACTAATGTGTGCATTTGTAAGGTTGGTTTCTGTTTGCAAGAAGGGCTACTAAGACCAGTACCAAACATAAAATTATTTTCATAAAGCTTAATTCACTCACATTATTCAAAAGCAGTAATTTTCCTAACATAAATTTAAGAATTATTATAATCAAGTCACAATATCCAATCAATCAGCTTTATGAATTATAAATAATGCTACTTGTAAAACAATACAATTCTAAAATGAGACTGGGACAGTTCATGCTGGGCCTGTTGGTCTTTGGAATACATCCTCCTTGACCATCTCAGAGCCTCTCGGAGGAATTACCATCATTAATGTTTCTCCTTCTACATCTTTCCTTAAGTATTAGGCATTCACTTGGGAGGCAGAGGCAGGTGGATCTCTGTGAGTTCAAGGCCAGGGTGGTCTACAGAGTGAGTTCCAGGACAGCCAGAGCTACAGGAAGACCCTGTTTCAAAAAGACCCCCCCCAAAAAAAATTAGGCACAATTTAACATTGCTATCAATAAATTGAATATCTTATATATAATCATCTCTCTGTAATTTTCTCAAAAACTGAAAAAAGTAGTTGTTTCAATCTAATTTTCTAGAAAAATCTCCATTTTAAAAGAAAAAGAAAATATATATTTGGCAAATAATAAAGCTGAAATCAAATTTTGAAATAACTTTTCCAGAATAAAAATAATCCCTTGTCAAGGGTACTAAATCTTAAGAAGAAATGTTTTTAAAGTGAGATTATAGCTAACAAAATTTTATAGAATTCAAAATTACTAAGAATAAATGTTAAATGTTTTAGCCTCCAAACAGTTAAGAACTTGAGGCAATAAGAATGCTGATTTAAGTTATTGTATTATATTCATCAATAATGCTACTCCATACCTCATACATTTACATAATTATAAATTATCATTTTATAATAACAAGGAAATTATAAGAAAAAGAATAAGATATCCTTGAAACATAGCTATTTTTGTTTAAACTCAAATTAAAATTTTATTATACATGAGTCAGTGTTGATATTTACTCTATATTTTCAACTATGGTCCTAATACAAGTATCTTCTGAGTCGCTTAAGAATTGAAAATTTTAGGATTCTAAACACTTTCTTTCCCTTTTTCTCTGTAATTAAAAGTGCACAGTAATTTCAAAAATAGTCTCTCTGTGTAAGCAGATTTTTTTCTCCATTTTCTAATCATAGAGCTTAGCAGCACTTCTGGTTTAGGACAATTAAACCTAGTAAATTGACTCTCTCACCACAGAAAGTAGGGATGACAATAAATTATATACCTTGGAGGGTTTCCTCGATAATCAATTCTGATCAGCCCAAATATTTTTAAAAGATGTCCAACAGCAGACCAAATTTCCATTACTTTCAAATCACAAATTATTTCTTTGGATGGAAACTTCAGGACTTTAATGTCCCATATCTCAAATCTTTGACGGGATTCTGTTCCCATGTTGTCTGGCAGAGAGGAATGGGAGAGAAGCAGGGTCAAGGAAAGAGAGGGCCTGGTGTCTGAAGTCTTCGCTGGTTGCGACCCAGAGCCTCTAAGTAAGTATCCTGAAGAAATCGCAGTAAGCTCTGTTCTTCAGACCTCCTTCGTTCCCACAAAGAGTTGGCTATATAAAATCAGGTTGATGGCATGGAGACTGCAGGATGCTATTTGTCTGTATCTAGTCTCAGGGTCAAAAACCAGGACAGGCTGCCGGCCCTGGCAATGCTGTAACCTTCTGTGTTTCCCATGGTACTGGGAATGTCTTGGCTCTATGGGTTCTCCATCAGTGTCCTGGGCACCTTGCCACTGTCCAGGATTCCTGACCTCTTTTCTGGTCAACCCTCCTACAACTGTGCCAGTGAATTCCACAGGGGAGGAGCATTAAACCACCCCAGCCTACAACTGGCCTCCTTCCCAACTGCTTTCACTTCTCTAGGCCAACAGCCAGCCCAAGGTCTGGACGGGATTAACACTGTAGAAAAGGAAATTATCATTTTCAGGGGCCATTGTTAGGAACAGCTACTGTGCTTTTCCTTAAGACTAATAAGTAAATTAAACCCTGGGGACTTTAATAGTTTTATATATACAGACTTCAACCATGGCCAAGTTTGTTGAGCAGAATATTATTCATGTAGATATTATGTTAAATTTGTCAAATTGGATTTCAGGCTTTCTTGATGCCTGAACGGTTAACTACTTGGAAACTGACCTAATTTCCACTCACTTACTTGGTACTTTAACAAACAGTTATTAATGGGTCAGGGACAGTGGGCAAAGCCTCAGGGTGCATGTTTGGGGTGAAGTGTGAGGAGGGAGAGGCACTCTGGATGTGTGGAATCATCCAGCAACTTTGGGACTTAAGAAAAGCCAAACTAGAAAGGGTAGAATGCTGCTGAGGAAAGATGAGGGAAGAAGGGTGGGACTGAGCTTCACCCCAGTAGCGATTCCAGCCACTGTCCTCAATAGTGTCGAAAGTCCCACGTGGGATTCAAGCTCGGCTAGGCTTCATGCTTATTTGGGTCAGGTCTAAGGTTGAAATTGTCTGGAAGTGACACTACTAGGGTCCTGAAGGTCTCCCATATCAGCACTGGCAGCTCCTAGACCTCCACTTTTCCTAATTCTGAATTTGCCTTTGGTTAAGGATGGCAGTGCAAACAAGCAGAATTTGAGAACTAGCAGAAGATCTTAAAGTCACCACTTCTGATTCCTCCTCTCATATTTTCCTTAACCATTCTTTACAGTAATCTTCAATCTAGATGCGGATCAAAGTGCTTTTGGAGTAATAACTTCAATGGTTTTACTTAGATAGGGAAGGGGTAAAGTTGATGAATAGATCTATATTACATGGAAAAGTTAATGTCTACAAAGAGGGTTGATTCCCTAAAAGAGCAAATCTAACTAGTTTCCTTGTTTCATGTCTGTTTGGGAAATCACTTAGTAAAACATTGCAAAGGTGATGCAGATTTGCTCTGAGCCATGTTGAAATCAGCTGTCTTTCTTGAACATGATTAAACTAATTTTTACCGGCATGGGCATTCCCCAAACAAAGCTTTTCATTACTGTATGTAACCAAGCATGTTGTTGTTAGCAGGGCCCTGGAGCACAGGGAAATAAGGTGGTATCTACTGTGGGCACACGAGAGGTGCTGGGAACTGTCTCCCAAGCTGTAATCAAGGTTTCTTTCTCTCACACAGAACTGGATGCATGAAAACACCCAGAGGCTCCTTGTAGTATTCATTCTGCCAACAGCTTTCAAAACTGACCTATTTTTAGGTTTTAGATTTTCGGTATGTATTTTAAACTTGAATGATACAGGTTTTAATTATTTTTAGATTTTTAAAAATAAAAGCATTCTTCGTGCATACTAAAATAATGTACCATGAAGCCCATATCTTGTTGAATTATACTAGCAAATGAGACTGCACATGTAATCCCCCAAAAGAGCAGAACTGTTATTAAAATGTGCTCTGTATATTGCCTCATTTGGGTATGGAGCCTTCTTTTTTGGGGAAAAAAAAGGAACAAAGTAAACTTTAATACTGTAAACTATTTCACTGCAAAGTACCACAGAAATATGAGTCTCTGAATATTCAAAATTTGAACTTCTGCAAATTTACCATGACAAACTTTACAAGGTTAAAGCAGTTTTGTAATCAGAAGGTGCCAGTGACTACACTGAACCTGCCTGTATTTATGGATGGATTTTGTATACATGACTCCAATCAACTGATGTTCAAGAATCTGAGGGAAAAAAAAAACTGTATTTGTACTAATCATGTACATGTTTTTTTTCTGGCCAATATTATTTTTAAAAATACTTTATTATTTTTATTTTATGTGCATGAGTATTGCCTGCATATGTATAAGTGCACCTGTGTCATGCAATGTCCACTGAATCAGAAGAAGGCATTGGATCCCCTGGAACTGGAGTTAGGATGGTTGTTAGCTACCATGTGGGTGCTGGGAATCCAACCTGGGTCTGTGAGAGCAACCTGTGCTCTTGACCACCGAGCCATCTCTCCAGCTCCTCTACTCAATAAGCAGTGCAGACTAGTATTTACATTGCATTAGGCCTTATAAGTAATCCAGATATGGCTTAAAGCATACAAGCAGGCATGAATAAGCTATATGCAAATGCTGTGCCATCCTCTATTAGGGACTTGACCATGTGAAGATTCTGGTATCTAAAGAGGGATCCCAGAACTACTCATATAAACCCATAGGGCATTGCCTGTAAAAGAATAACAGCATACTTGAAAATACTTTTAAAATCTCAAAGGGTATGTTCTAATCAATGTTACAGGCAATATAAAAAGACCAAATGGCAACAGCTTTATCTAGTCTTTACTACAGACAGTCTTTGCTGTTCTGAGTATAAAAATAACTGTATCAATGAAAGCTGTGTTACTTATACTAAATGACAAAAAATATGACCCTTCTGTGGATTTTAAAATTTTTTCACAAAATTTTGTCAAAAAATTACCATTTTGCTGGGTGTGGTGGTGCACGCCTTTAATCCTAGCACTTGGGAGGCAGAGGCAGGAGGATCTTTGAGTTCAAGACCAACCTGGTCTACATAGTGAGTTCCAGGACAGCTGGAGCTACAGGGACACCCTGTCTTAAAAAGACCAAAAATAAAAACATTACCACTTTGTTTTTACTGGATGTCTGATCTTTTGTCTTTTTGAGACAGGGTTTCCCTTTAGCTCAGAACTCACCATGTAGAGCAGCCTGACCTCCATCTCACAGAGATCTGCCTCTGCCTTCCAAGTGGGCCTTGTATGTCTGATTGTTTATGTCTGGAGCTGCAACCTCTCTCACTGAGTTGCTACTACTCTGGCCTTCACTAAGTTGCTCCTGCAGGACCAGGCTCTCTAGGAACAAAAATCTAGAAAATGGCATTTGATTCCAATTTCACCTCCTGAATCATTGCTTTTCCTATTATGCTGCATTTTTCAGAATGTTTGCCAATCTGTGTCCATCTTTAAAAAAACTTCACATGAGTCACCTCTAAGAGACAAGTGGGCTAAATGGTCACAGTCTTCTTGTCTGAGTGAACTGAATTACAGATGACCACAGCTCCCTTACTGATGGGGCTGAGAGATGTGGATGGAACTGCAATCACAAGCCACTGCTGTGGACAGGACACCCACTATTTCCAAACTAAACTGTGGAATGAAGATCTAACTATGAGGTTTGTATTTTGTATAATCACTATTACCATACCATGGCAACTAAACTTGAATTGTGGTTTTGGGAAACTTTTTACCGAACTAACAAATGGTAACAGATAGGAATTATGGAGAGAGAGAGAGAAAGAGAGAGAGAGAGAGAGACACCCTCTAATAGACTACAACAGAGTATCAGTCTTAAAAATCAACCATATTCCCAAGCTTTCTGAACACATTTGGAATTAAAAAGAGTATCTGGATATAGAAAAATAAATAAATAATAATCTGAAAAATAGTTCATTCTTTTTTTGTTTTGTTTTTAGTCTTTTTTGAGACAGGGTCTCCCCATAGCTCCAGCTGGCCTGAAACTCAATATGTAGATCAGGGTAGCCTTGAACTCACAGAGACCTCCTGCCTCTGCTTCCTAAGTAGGGGAGGAGGCGTGCACGTGTGCAGGGACTAAATGTGTGCATCACTACACTCAGCCAGTTCATTTTTTTAGATGCAATAAAAATGAATAAAAAGTAATAGTAGGCATTGGGCACTTTTTAATCCATTATCTCATTGGAATCACACAATCTGGGGGAAAGTGAGGGGAGTTGACTATACCCAGCTTCTCTAAAAGGTCACTCTGTTATTAGGTGGTGGAGCTGTAATAAAATACATCTTAGGTAAGATGGAACTCAAAGGAATATTGGGAAAACTGCAAAAATATACATTGCTACATTACGTGTTCTAGTTTACTTTGAGTTGCTGTGATAAACATTATGCACAAGACAAACTGCTAGCTCAACCTGGAGATGAGTAAGTCTCCCCCAAGGTACTGATTTGGAAGGTGTGAAGGGGCTGGTCATGGAGAACAGTTAAGGCACTTAACTGTGAGAGGCCAGGAAGATTGCTGGTGAAGATTCAGTCTCAGATGCAGTAGAGACCCCAGGATTGAAGATGCCATGAAGAGAAACTGAAGCTCGGCACCACGTAAGGCCAGGAGAGGCCTTAGGTGAAGATTCTCAGTTGACATGGAGACATCAGGATACTGGAGATACCTGGATGTGAGATGACCACAACCACCACCACCACCACCACCAGCAAGTGTTGCATGTAACTGGGTGTTCAGAAGATGGCAGAGCCACAGAGATATGAATGTTCAAACTCTCTGGAAGCCAGAAGACCATGAATTACAGTCGTCAGTCAGACAAGGAGCAAGCTGGTAAGCAGCACTCGTCGATAATCTTCGACTCAATTCCTGCCTCCAGGTTCCTTCCTTGACTTCCTGCCCTGACTTCCCTCAGTGATAAACTATTACCTGAAGTGTAAGACGAAACAAACCCTTTCTTCCCCAGCTGTTTTTGGTCAGTATTTTATCACAGCAACAGAAGCAAACTAGGACATTCCCCACATAAAGCACTGCCCTAAGGCATCTAGTCCATTTGGTGGGAGCAATTCCTGGGCTACCGGATGGCTACCTGTCTGAGGAAGCTCATTCCTTCTAGAGTAGGCAATGGGGATTGGGTGGGAGGTGGAGAACCTGCTAGTGGGGCTGGAGAGATGGCTCAGTGGTTAAGAGCATTGACTGCTCTTGCAGAGGACCTTGGTTCCATTTTCAGCACCTACATGGAGGCTGACAACTAACTATAACTCCAGTTCCAGGGGATCCAATGCCCTCCTCTGACCTCTGTGGGCAGTGCATGATATAGATGCATTTACATACATGCAAGTAATATACTCATTCATATAAAAAAGTAAAACCAAAAAACCTGATTGTAGTAAACTCATCCCTTCAATAATCCAATAATATGATGTAGTGGATGCAAAGTTACCCCTCAGAAGATGAGTTTTGGATTTTTTCTATTAAAAATGTAGTTTTCCATTTCTAAGAAATCACTAAGCCACATGTTGTCTGAGAATATCTCTGGAATGTAACTCTCTGGAATATTCTGAATGGCTTTGTGTATATAAACAAAAGCAATTTCAAATATTTAAATAATGTGGAAGGTAATAGAATATGATTTTTTGAAAAATGGTGTTAAAGAGCTAAAAATAAAAGTCTATTTGAAAAATTATGGGGTTTAATTGTTCCAAAAGAAGTTGGTGTATTGTCTCACAACACAGAAGGCTACGAAGAGGTTGACTTCTAAAACATACAATAAATCTATATTATTATTATTTTTTTTAAGAGGGGAAAGTGTGAACGCAGTCCCCCACTACCACAAATTATGCAGTCGAGATTCCCGCATTTGGGGAAATCGCAGGGGTCAGCACATTTCAAGTGCAATGGATGAGCCTTGCCCTGGGAAAACCACCTTCTTGATCATGGTATCTCCCCTGCCAGGTAAGTATAAATCTATATTATTTTTAATATCTACAACCACTGTCATTCTATTCTACATCCACTGATATAAAGAGAATGAGCAAGAAAACAGTTCATATATAAAAAGACATGGTTACATTTGATTATTATTATTATTTATAGTTTCAGTGGTTGGCTTTCTTTCAGGCACTCAGTAACCAACTCTTACCAGGCTTTTTTTTTTTTTAATTTTTTTTATTTATTTATTTATTTTTATGTGTATGGATGTACTGTCTGCATGTAGGTTTGTGCACCCGTGTCATGCAATACCGAGGAGGTCAGAAGAGGGTGTTGGATTCCCCTGGAACTGGAGTTAAAGACAGTTCTCAGCCACCATGTGGGTGCTGGGGATAGAACCTGGGTCCTCTGCAAGAGCAGTTGGAGCTCTTAACTGCTAGGCCATCTCTCCAGCCCCATTACCAGGCTTTCTTAAATGCACATCAGGCAGTAAAGGTTTTCTTACAATTCTTGGAAAAGAGGTAGATCTACAGTGTCTCTACCACTCCTGACTTATATGTTTAATATATATAGAGAAACACATTATCCTATCATGTTTCTTAAATTGACAGGTAAATTTTGAAACATAAGTGCTAAAGAAAAGTCAAAATAAAAAATGTTAACATTCAGGAAATAAAAAGCCTCCCCTTGGTCTTTCAGACATGCAAATCTATACAGAGGAAGCCCAGCCCAGCCAAAGGCAGGAAAAGTCAGTCCAAGAAAAGATAGTTTAAGCTTCTAACTGACTGCATTCTCAGGGTAAGGGAAGCAGAGAATTCAGAGTATAATGAACAAAGCATTAGACAGACAGACAGAGACAGACAGACAGACAGACAGAAGCTCCAAAGACAAACACTAAAGCAATAGTACAGGAAGACAAGTGGGGATGCCAGAGATGGATTTTATTTATTTTATTTTTTAAATTTTATTTATTTATGTGTATGAATGTACTGTCTGCATGTAGGTTTGTGCACCCGTGTCGTGCAATGCCGCGGAGATAAGAAGAGGGTCTCGTATTCCCCTGGAACTGGAGTTCTCCTGGAATTGCAGTTACAGACGGTTCTCAGCCGCCATGTGGGTGCTGGGGATTGAACCCGGGTCCTCTGCAAGAGTGGTCACTGCTCTTAACCGCTAGGCCATCTCTCCAGCCTCCAGAGATGGATTTTAAAGAACCAGAGTCCTGCTCACCTTCACAAACACTAACAGGTCTACAAATAGGATATGATAAAGATATAAAACTATTATGGTCTGGTTTTTTTTGTTTTGTTTTGTTTTGTTTTTGTTTTTTAACCTTCAAAGCTCCTGGATAAGAGATTAAAGTTTATCTGGGGATTTTTTTTTTAATCAACATTGATTGGTTTGGGGGAAAGCCCAAGGTGTTTGCTATGGAAATGCATGCTACCCTGCACATCACATACATGGAACAAACTGCATTCACATCTCTCTGTGCTTCCTAAGTTCAATGAATCATGAGAACAGCCTCCTGGTCCACCACAGGTCTGCAGCTTCAAGGACACAGGCACCAGGTAAAGACAATGGTGAGGCACGAGGCATGCTAGACTGTTTAGAATCATGGCTGCCCTGGCGGCTGCCAATGGCAACCCACCACAATGTAGTAGACTGCCATCAAGAAATTAATCTTAACAATGTGTATATTAAATAACAAATGTCTGTCATTCAATGTGATAAATGAGATCATTAAATACTCTCAAAAGGGATAGAAGATCAGAACTAAATTACATATTAAGCAGACTGAATAAATACTTGTTTTCTTCTGATGCAAAAATATGTTTAAATATTGCAGTTAACTCAGTATTTAAAACTTTTAAATCTGTATTAGTATGATTAAAAAAAACTACATTTAAATATTTAAGGACATCACAATTCATTGTCATTTAACACTGAGTATTTCTGTACTTCTGAGCTAGTACTCTCAGTTTTCAGTTAAGAAATTAGCTGGAATAGAAGTTCTGTGTATGAAACCCTGGGGGAAAGTGAAGCTCTGCCTTCTGTTCCCACATGGACACAGACATGGTAAATACAGGATTATCTCCATAAGGATGTTCAGATTTAAAGACAAATTTGACAAACAGTACAGCATGAGTCAATAAAATTATATTCCTTCTGATCCTCTCACACCAAGCCTGACACTGTGCCTTGGAGTATCAGTCTCTGCTGGGAGCCTCCTTGTGGTGTGAGTACATCACATTAATATTATTCTGATGAGCTTATGTGCAGTTTTCTATGAATGATTTTTTAAAAAGAGAAGCAGATACTGATTTCTGTTTCTTTAAAACTAGTAGAGTTAACATTCCAGGAACTAGACAGAAGGTTTAGAAACTAGTAAGCTGTTTCCATGGCAACGGGCTATTTTGTGGTAGAGAGATCACTTCCCATATTTCTTGTATCCCAGAGACCAGACAGGGGGAGAAAAGACATTCATATTTTGGGTTTTCAAGGTCAGTGCCAATGATGATTTGGGGTAGGGTTTTTATTTTCATAAGAATGCTGAATGGGGAACTTGGCATTAATGTTTAAAAATCACCTAAGCTTAAATTTTCCCTGTTCTTTGATCTGCCAAAGACCATTAGGAAATCAGGAGTGTTTCCTTCAGGGCATGCTGGTGCTAAAGTGACACCCAGATTTCATTTCAAGTCAGGCATGCTATGAGTTACAGTTGGCTTGACTGCAAATTTCTGATGGTGAATCTTAGCAGAAAGAGTGAGTTGGACCTTTGTGTACTATAGGAGTACACAGGGTGTCACAAAGGTACACCACCCTGCAGGAGCTCCATTCACGCTAAGGATGAGTGAGTGGAGATGACTGCTTGGAGATAATATGCATACCACTCCACTCAGGTGAGGGGGAGGACACCCACCCCTCCCCCGAAATCTGCCAATGAATGCAGAGGATCATATAGATCTTGAAGTGGGCTGGAGGGAATCTTTAATGGGCATATTTCTTTAAGGGAAAGGTGTTGATATGGCTGTGCTTCAAACACAGCTTCTACTGGAAAGGTGCATGAAAGAATCTTGGCAACTTTCAGAAAATTGACATATGGCCTAACTGTGATGAAATAAATAAAGAGCACTATCAGCAGAAAGGCCCTCAGTTAGAGGAGAAGGGCAGTCATGCCTGCAAAGCCCACCTATCTGAGCAGAAGGCAGCATCGTGGGGGCTGACATGGCTTCAGTTTCCTCATCTGTCCTGAGAGGACACAGTGAGAACATCTGGTGAATGCTTAAAAAAGGGCAAAGTGCATAAACAACAGCTGATAAATGTTGGCTGCTATAACCACTGCTGGGTTTTGCTAGCATTATTAATAGTAAAGGTCAGAGAGTATCCCCTACTAGGCTTTGCCAGGGGGAAAAACTCTCTCATCTATCTCCATAAACAATGAAGGGGAATCTCTGAGGTACTCCAAGGAATTTTCTTAAGAGTGTAGATACCGGGCTGGAGAGATGGCCTAGCGGTTAAGAGCGCCAACCGCTCTTACAGAGGACCTGGGTTTGATCCCCAGCACCCACATGGCGGCCGAGAACCGTCTGAAACTCCAATTCCAGGAGAACTCCAGTTCCAGGGGAATCCGAGACCCTCTTCTGACCTCCGCGGCATTGCACGACACGGGTGCACAGACCTGCATGCAGACAGTACATTCATACACATACAGAAATAAATAAATAAATAAAAAAAGAGTGTAGATACCTTAGGCTTTATTTATAATAAAAGCAGCTAACTGAAGATCTGCTGCTGAAACTTGTTGATTTGTGAGAATAACAGAAACCACACTAGACATATATATAGGGCACACTTTTCTAAGCAATGCTGTAATGGTAAAAATTATTTCTCTATTGCTCTATCTTTCTCTGGGGGTAGGGATGAAACCAAGGCCCTTAAAGCATGCTGGGCAAGTGTTAACACTGAGCTATACCTCTGGTTCCAGAAGTGGTTTCTTCTATGATTTACCTTGTAATCTAAAATACTTTATAAGCATGTGAACTTTCACAATGAAAAACTCAAGAGTTTCTACTTGGTTTCTTAAAGCCTCTGTCTCATATCATTATGAAGGCATAAGTGTCTTTTTCAAATTGTTATGATTTTGAACCTTATTTTTGGTCATAATCTACTGATCATAGCAAATTGAATCCTTAAGTAAACTCATGGCTTCTATTAGGAAAGAATGACATGGGAAAGAAAAAAAAAACACTTTAGATATTTAGTAGAAGGCAATGCCTTTGTGCTCAGATTCTACTGAATCTTTTTGTGGGGAGCAAATCAACAAGACTCAGGTCTTCACAAGTAAATTCGGTTGTAAGACTAAATTAGTGTGGACTGAAGATACATTCTGAAGCCCAGTGGAGGAGAGCAGCCATAGCTTTTGCCAGCCATCTACTTATAGACCCCCTCATGTCAATGACAAGGCTGAGAAAGAGCACTAATTTCCTTAGTACTGTAGAAATTACAGCCCAGCCACAGATGACCTTCAAGTGACTGAATACTTTATGATCCTTTTTCATTATCATCCGCAGGCTCCTGTGGCTGATGCAAAATGTGCTTGTGGTGGGCAGTATAAAGACCCCACAGTGGAAGTGAAAGAAGAGCACTCAGCTATGAAGGTTTTAATTTCAGCTTCTTCTATCCTTTGCTGGACCATTTGATGTTCATCCTAAAGCTTCAGAGGTATACTGAAGTTTCTACCACCTCTGAAGGAATATTCAAGTTCCTAGTCTCTCCCCTTAAAGTATTTATATACAGGAGTATAAAACTGGAGTAACAGCGAGGTGCTGTAGATTTATAAGGGATCATGTTCACAAGGCAGTAAGCTGATGTGCAAGCCAAGCCCTCTGATCCAAACCCAGGGTCAGATGAAACTGTCCCTGATGGTTTTTGGACAAGATATCACGTTGCCTTTCCTTGCTCTTCTCCCTCTACAGCACGCTGCTGAGGAAGAATGAAGGCATTGTTCTGAGGTCAGGTTCTGTTTCCTTGCAAGGTCCACACAATTTCTAGTGCATACCATCAACCAAGAACCCTATACTGTTTTAAATTCAAGAAAAAAGAGAAATACAACTTGGTTTATTAAATCATGCATTCACATTCGTAGCATCCTATAGTCTGGAACAAACACAATTCCAAGTACTCAAATCTCTCCCAAGAATGAAGAGAACACAATGTATTATAAGAAAGAGGAATTCAGAATTTTATTATGGAAGATGGAGAATCCTGTCTAGAAATATTTTACTGCAGGAGTTGTAAATTAGATATATGACGTTAAACATCATTTGGAACTGGGAATTCATCAAATCAGTCAAATAATGTCAACAGCCAAGGGTGACGGGGAAAAGAGAAGATTTGTTGTCTTATACAGACTCACTAAATATATAATATATATATATATACAGATATATATATATATATATATACACAGATATATATATACAGATGCAATAACGTGAGATTTAAAGGAGAAACTAAATTGTGATCACTAAAATTAATTGTGAAATTTTGTTTCCCCCATAAGCCAACCAAATGAGACAGTGTGCTAGGAATTAGGATGTGTTATTTCTGGGAGAGTCTCTTTACCTTAGCCCAAAGCTATGGTTTTAGAAAGCTGCAAATTACTTTTTAAAGCCAAATCATATTCTGTCATTAGTAACTGACTCCTGTTTACATTAATTTCATTGATTTTTAAATGAGCACTGGTTCATAACAGGCTTAGAATGTGGTAACTCGGTGCTCAATGATCTTCAAAGTATCTTTTGGCTGTAGAAAATTTCTCTAAAATGTAGAGTATATGAAACATCAGTACATAAAACAGATGCACAGAGGTTTGGGCTGAAAGAGCCCTGAATCTGACTGTCAGCTTTCGAGTCTTTACTATTCCCGGTAATAGAACTTGAAAGTCACTGGTCCTAGATGTCTAGTTTGGAGATGTGACACAGGAGGAGATAGATGGGCTTGCAGCTTAGCTTTTCCAGGTATGAGCCACATAGCCTGAGAGGAGACTTTTCGCTGAGGCGTCTGCTGCCTCATCTACAAAGCTGAGATGATGTTTTTCCCCACCTCACCACTCAAGGCTGTTGAAATGAAAGTGCTTTGCACAATGTACAAGCCTATGAGAAAAGCACACTGCTCCAACAGCTGCTGTACAGGCAGTCTCAAGCCAGAGATCTGGGAGCAAAGCCAAGTAACCTGAGCTCCAGAAATCTAGGTGACCTTTCCATGGACCCAGAGGACATGAAAAGCACTGGTCTCTCTGGGCACAGCATATAACAAGCATACCCAAGGTGGAAAGCTTGATTTGAATATTAGCTTTCTGATTCTGTGATAAAATAACTTGAGACATAGAACTTAAGGAAAGGTTTTATGAACAAATACTACATTGCTCTAGGCCTGTGACTGGAGAGTGCAAGGGGTGTCAGGGAAGCTGTTCCTCTCAAGCTTACTAGGAAGCAAGGATGAAAAGGAAGGGGCTGGGTCTCATGTCCCAGGCATGGCCCTAATGGCTTAGTTCTTTGTACTGGGCTCCACCTCCCAAATGCTCCACCAGCGCCACCAGGTAGCATCAAAGCCTGGAAAGTAAACCTTCATCACATGGTCCCTTAGGAGACATTTAACAACAGAATTATGGCAGTGGGTATCTATAAAAATCCTTCATGAAATCTAATCTTATTCAATAACACAGGTTCTAAATCAGAAGGAAATGTTTACTTCTAGAATTTGTGAACTCCCTGGTATCTGAAATCATTACTTTTGCTCCTTTGTAAGGTGACTAAGAGGGACAGATCTGCGAACAAACAAGGTAAGCTCCAATCTCAAATGTTGCCTCATGACTACCCACTGCCTGTCAGAATTAAGCAAGAGGACACACATGACCAGCTGTCTACTCTGACTATTCCCCAGGAAGTGCCGATGAAGGTGAAGCAAAGTCTTAACTCCATAGTCATCTGTTAGTGTAGTATCCTCCAAGTCAATAGCACATGGAGCTGTTCCTCTATTAACACCCTGTCCTTTGTATTTAGAGATATACCAGTACTAACATGTACTCTTAAGGAACTCCATCTATCATTGAAAAGGGAGGGGTCTAAAAAAATCAAAGGTGGCAGTCATAAAGGATTTCGCATACCCTGGCCTGGTTATATGTGTTCAAAACAAGTATGGCACTCTCAGTGGGATTTCTCAAGAAGCTCACAGAAGTTCTACTGATTTATGAGGCCAAGTACCAATAAAGAGGTGGCTTATTAGTCTGAATCAGAAGAACACTCCAGTCAGTACTTCAAAACCAGATTTCAGTAGTCTTAAAAATAAGATTACCAACAGATGCAAATGTCTAATAATCATAAAATGCTTTGAAGCACAGCTGTTGTATTTAAATTAATAAGGTGCACTGCAAACATGCATAAAGTCAAGTATCATTATGAAGGTACAATGAGGAACCCTAAAATGCTGTAGATCTGGCATCACATGTCTTCAAGTGATATATTAATTTCTCATTTCCTAATGGGAGATTTAAAGTGACACGCTCAAATATTTTTTTCTCTATCATATTTACCATATCTTAATCAAATGATTAGTAACTAAAGCCCTGCTAAAAATGAGAGATGCTCTCAAAGGCGCTAAATGAGGAAGTGCACTTTGACCTGACACTCCTGTGCACTTCCTTAGAAAGGCTGATGATTTCATGATGAAAATGACCACTGCTTACAGATGAAGAATACTGTGGAGTGGGTGAGGGTGCATGCGAGAGTGGCCAATGCCCAAGGACTACAGCCCTGATAAAATGCAGATGAAAATCAGACAGCAGCAGACTACATAACAGACACTGGAGGGATAGGCAAGAACACAGCCTTCAAATGCTTCATAAGAAATGTGCCATGGATATTATGTTCCTGGAGAATTTCTCATACTCTAGAAAAATCAAGTGTGAAGTCCTTTGGTCCTGAGTAAAAAACGTGGGTCTTTCTCATTCCTATGCTGATGGTCAAAGTCCTATGTATGTTGATTTCCAAGAGTCTCACTGATTAGGCATACATCTAATCCAAACACTCAGAAGGCAAGAGGCAGGTGGCTCTCTGTGAGTTCCAGGCTAGTCTGGTCTACAGAGTGAGTTCTAGGCTATTGAGGGCTACATAGTGAGACTCTGTATGAACAAAACAACAATACAAAACAACAATGACAAAAATCTCAAAAACAAACAAAAACCCCAAGCATTAATTCCTGAATGAGAAGAGTAAAAAAACCAGTTTTTAAAAAAGTCCTAAAAAAAAAAAAAAAGTCCTACCTTTTCCTCCCTGCTTCAATGTCTGCTGCTAGATTCTTTTTTTTTACAATATATATTTATTAATTTTTGTAGATTTCATAATTGTGGTGGTTTGAATGAGTGTCCCCCATAGGCTTCCCGCCACAATGGACTCTGATTCCCTGGAACTGTCAATCGTAAGCTTAAATAAACTCTTCCTTTTATAAATTCCCTTGCTCATGGTGGTTTTATCACAGCAACAGAAAAGTGACTAAACAGAATCAGTACCTTCAGGGCAAGACCACACCCAGCTAATCCTCCTACTTTTGAAAGGAAAATACTGAAAGTGTTTTCTACTCCAACAACTCCAGGGCAGAGAAAATTTGCAAAAGTGGTTAAAGTAGGAGAGAGTCCATCCCGAACTTGCAGCCAAAGTCAGCAATTTCATTCATGTGGTGCTGGCTTTAGAGGCATGAACTTTGCAAGAGTGAAGGGGTCATCAGTTCTTCCTCCACGGTTTCAGACACCACAGAGGCCAGGCAGAGGGCAGCAGGGGCGTCCCTGAATAAAGAAGGCCCTGATAGGCCATTGTGTGAAGCTGTGAATGTGAAGCCTGGTTGGCAGCGGAGACCCCAAGAAGACATTCCAGATGCCAGACCTGTGAGATATCTGCCAAGGAGAGCTGCATACAGGGAGGGAGACCATACATAGATCTGTATGTTGCAAGCAAAGCTGGAAGAGCTGAGCCATCTAAGCCCTTTGGAAGTCAAGTCCCAGAAGTTTCACATGGAGCTACTGGACTTGGTGTTTGCCCTGCTGGTTTTCGGTCTTGTTTTGGTCCAGTATTTCCTCACTATGCCTCTACTCCTCCCTTTTGGAATGGGAATGTGTATTCAGTTCCACTGTATGTTGGGAATATGCAATTTGCCTTTTGATTTTACAGGAGCTTACAGTTAAGAGATTGGCCTGTGTCTCAGAGAGATTTTGGATGATAGACTTTTGAATAGAATTGAGATTGGTAAAGACTATGGGGACTTTTAAGGTTGGACTAAATGCATTTTGCATTTTATATGGTAAGGAGCCTATGGGGGTCAGGGAGTGGAATGTGGTGGTTTGAATGAATGTCCCCCATAGGCTTTAAGTATTCAGACATTTTGTCTCCAGTTGGTGGCACTGTTCTTGGAGGTCTTAGAAGGTGTGGCTGTGCTGGAAGAAGTGTGTCAGACTTAGTGAGTTTAACAAGCCTTGCAGTCTCCAGCCTCTTGCTCTCTGCTTCCTGTGCTCATTCCAAGATGTGACCCTCAGCTTGCTGCTCCATCCCTGGGCCACCATGCTTCCTGCTACTATGGACTCTAATTCCCTGGAACCATCAATCATAAGCTCAAATAAACTCTTCCTTTTGTAAGTTCCCTTGCTCATGGTGGTTTTATCACAGCAACAGAAAAGTGACTAATACAATAATATATCTTAAATCATATTTAGACCCTCCCTCCTATCTGGACCCCTTCATTACCAGACCCACTGGATTCATGCATTCTGTCATGTATGTTAAGGCCTACTGAGTGGATCAGTTCATCCACTGGAGTTTGGTCAGCCTAATGAGCATCATTCCCTTAAAGAAGACTAACTCTTCCTTACCCAGCAGTGACCAGCTGCCAATAGTTCTTTAAATAAGGTTGGGGCTTCTTACCCATCTTCCCAGTTCTATGTTGGTCTTAATATGGTTAGAATTTGCAGGAGTTTTGTGCATGCTGTCACCACTGCTGTAAGTTCATATGAGCAAGCTTTCAGCTGCCTGGAAAACTCTGTTTCCTCGTGGTCATCCACCAGCCCTCCGGCTCTTACCATCTTTCCATTCCCTCTTCCGCAATGGTCCCTGAATCCGGGGTGGCCGAGCTTTACTATAGGAGTCCTATCCAGGAACATGCACTCTGCAGTCTCTTATTCTCTACATTTTGGCCAGTTGTGGCTTTCTGTGTTAATCACATTCTGCTGCACGTATTGTAAACATAGTCAAATACACATGTTTGAAGAGGTCATAGATCCTAGAGAAAAACCCATGTCCCAAGACAAACCCAATACATGTGTGTGTTTCCTTATATTTACAGACAAATATAACTTTTATCAATCAAAGGAGATACTTTTTTCTTTTTTTAATTTTATTTACTTTGTATGTGTATGAATGTACTCTCTGCATGTAGGTCTGTGCACCTGTGTCGTGCAATGTCTTGGAGGTCAGAAGGGCGTCGCATTCACCTGGGACTGGAGTCAAAGATGGTTCTCAGCCACCATGTGGGTGCTGGGATTGAACCCAGGTCCTCTGCAAGAGCAGTCAGCGCTCTTAACCACTAGGCCATCTCTCCAGCCCCAGAGCTGCTTTTTTCAATAGATGGAGACTATTACAGAGTTCTACAACTTGTCAGAGAGGTGCCCAGTCCTTAGTAACACATCTACCATGGAACCTCTATACCTAAGGCTAATGGAACATAGCAAACCATGCAGTAGAGAGAATATTAATGCACCTCTTGACTCTCACCTGCTGCTAAATTCTTAAATCTCTATTTAATCTGGAAGGATAGTACTGGCGGCATGAGGACTGAACGACATACAACTGGAAGCCTAGATGAGGTAAGAGTGGCAAACACCATACCATGGGCCCTGAAGTGTGTGCTTTTGAAATGCACCCCCTAATCATAGTTAGAAGGCAACCCTAGAGCTTGGAGCCAATCACAAATAAATCTATGACTGCTGAGACCTTAGTAAACAGCCATTTGGAACTAAAAACTACCACTGCAGGTGAGCTGAATTCTGAAACAAAACTAAAAATTGAATGCAGCTGAGATTTAAAGACCACCTCCCCTTTCCAGTGTTGATGCTCAAACCCAGAGCCTTGCACATATTAGACAAATGACTCCTCACCCTTTCTTGCAAAGAGCCTTTTAATATATAATTGTGCCTTGAGTACTCCTCTTTTTTTTTTTAAATNCCTAGTGGTTAAGAGCGCTGACTGTTCTTGCAGAGGCGCGGTTCGATCCCACACGCACCAGTCGATGCTAAGAAGACCATCTTTATTCCAGTTCCAGGGGAATCCGACACCCTCTTCTGACCTCTGCGGCATTGCACGACACGACTCCGCGGTGACAAAACTTACAATGCAGACTCTTAATATGGTTAGAATTTGCAGGAGTCTTGTGCATGCTGTCACCACTGCTGTAAGTTCATATGAGCAAGCTTTCAGCTGCCTGGAAAACTCTGTTTCCTCGTGGTCATCCACCAGCCCTCCGGCTCTTACCATCTTTCCATTCCCTCTTCCGCAATGGTCCCTGAATCCGGGGTGGCCGAGCTTTACTATAGGAGTCCTATCCAGGAACATGCACTCTGCAGTCTCTTATTCTCTACATTTTGGCCAGTTGTGGCTTTCTGTGTTAATCACATTCTGCTGCACGTATTGTAAACATAGTCAAATACACATGTTTGAAGAGGTCATAGATCCTAGAGAAAAACCCATGTCCCAAGACAAACCCAATACATGTGTGTGTTTCCTTATATTTACAGACAAATATAACTTTTATCAATCAAAGGAGATACTTTTTTCTTTTTTTAATTTTATTTACTTTGTATGTGTATGAATGTACTCTCTGCATGTAGGTCTGTGCACCTGTGTCGTGCAATGTCTTGGAGGTCAGAAGGGCGTCGCATTCACCTGGGACTGGAGTCAAAGATGGTTCTCAGCCACCATGTGGGTGCTGGGATTGAACCCAGGTCCTCTGCAAGAGCAGTCAGCGCTCTTAACCACTAGGCCATCTCTCCAGCCCCAGAGCTGCTTTTTTCAATAGATGGAGACTATTACAGAGTTCTACAACTTGTCAGAGAGGTGCCCAGTCCTTAGTAACACATCTACCATGGAACCTCTATACCTAAGGCTAATGGAACATAGCAAACCATGCAGTAGAGAGAATATTAATGCACCTCTTGACTCTCACCTGCTGCTAAATTCTTAAATCTCTATTTAATCTGGAAGGATAGTACTGGCGGCATGAGGACTGAACGACATACAACTGGAAGCCTAGATGAGGTAAGAGTGGCTAACACCATACCATGGGCCCTGAAGTGTGTGCTTTTGAAATGCACCCCCTAATCATAGTTAGAAGGCAATCCTAGAGCTTGGAGCCAATCACAAATAAATCTATGACTGCTGAGACCTTAGTAAACAGCCATTTGGAACTAAAAACTACCACTGCAGGTGAGCTGAATTCTGAAACAAAACTAAAAATTGAATGCAGCTGAGATTTAAAGACCACCTCCCCTTTCCAGTGTTGATGCTCAAACCCAGAGCCTTGCACATATTAGACAAATGACTCCTCACCCTTTCTTGCAAAGAGCCTTTTAATATATAATTGTGCCTTGAGTACTCCTCTTTTTTTTTTTTAATTTATTTTTATGTGTATGAATGTACTGTCTGCATGTAAGTCTGTGCACCGGAGTCGTGTCGTGCAATGCCGCAGAGGTCAGAAGAGGGTGTCGGATTCCCCTGGAACTGGAGTTAAAGATGGTTCTCAGCCACATGTGCGTGCTGGGGATCGAACCCGGGTCCTCTGCAAGAGCAGTCAGCGCTCTTAACCACTAGGCCATTTCTCCAGCCCTGAGTACTCCTTCTCTTAACTGACATTTAAGTCCAAGTTCAACTTTTTTAAATTTTAAATTATGTTTGTATGTATTTAAGGTACACAACACAATGCTGTTATAAGATGCATATCAATAGCAAGATGGTGACTATCATGGAACAAATGAATACATCCATTGTCCCAGTTGCCAGTCCCCTCCCCACCAGGACAAGAACAGCTAAAATTGTCCTTATACCTTGATGTTCAATGGACAGCCAATTAAAAACAATACAGAATTTTTCCTTCATTTGTTTTTTATTTCCTTTTCTCTTACTTTTAAAAAGTTTTATGTGTACAAGTGTTTTGCTCATGGTATGGAGGAAAAAGATTAGCATAGGAAGGATATTCCAACATTTGCCAATTGTGGGGTCCTTTGCCTGTGTCTTCCTGAACTCAGAACACATGGACACTCTCTCAATCCATACCTGGAAATGGTAGAAGACACTTCAGAGACAGAAAAAAAATGGAAGCTCTCTAGGTGCTAGTCTTCCCTGGGACTACCGCAGGTGCTGTACCCACCCTCTTCTTTCTAACATGGATTTTCTTAGTTTCCTCCATCAGTTCTTGATGTCATGGTCTCTTCCTTATTAAATATTTTCAGTTTGTATGGAATCATTTTTATTTTTATTTTTTTGGTCTTTTCAAGACAGGGTCTGCCTGTAGCCCCAGCTGTCCTGGAATTCACTCTGTAGACCAGGCTGGTCTTGAACTCACAGAGATCTGCCTGCCTCTGCCTCCCAAGTGCTAGTATCAAAGGCGTGCGCCCCATGCCTGGCTGTAATCATTCTAATATTAAACTAGACACCATATTTCTTTTCAATCTTCCCATTCTATTTTCTTCATTGGCCCAATTCCCACAGCCAACTTTTAGTATTGCATCTATGATTCCTTCATTGTAAAGGAAACTTTGGGGAGAAGTATGACATAAGAACCTTGGGTAGACTTGTTTAATCACATAGTTGCCTTCTGGTCTGAGATTTAACCACTTTTATCCCTGCTACAGTGTAGAGATTTGGTGTTCCCCAAAGGCCTATGTATCAAAAGCCCAGTTCCCAGAGTAGCGGGAATGAAAGAAACAGGGTGACAGTGGTCAGTGACAGAACCTTTGGCAGAAGTTAGGACCTTAGGGGTGTATCCTTGTATAGGACTAAGGAAAGCCAATCTCTTCTCCTGTCTCTTTTTCTTTTCAGCCAGAAAGGGACCATATTGCTATGCAATATGCTCTCCTTTACTGCCATCTGGCACTCTCAAAGTAATGGATCTGCTAATCATGGGTGGGAACCTCTAAAACTGTGAGCCAAAAATAAATCTTTTCTCTTTATTAATTAATTACTTCAGGTATCTTGTTATAGTGCTGGAAAGCTGATAGAATTCCATCTCCCTCATCTACATATAAAGTTTCGAATAATTTTCCACAGGGCATGTGCAGGCTGCAGATGGAATATGCATCATCTCCAGCACAGTGTTCATTTCTACTTTGTGGGCTCAACTGCAGCCTGCCTTTCCTTTCTGCCAATCCTTGTAAACAACTGAGTGACTTCAATGACCCTGATACTAATCTCTACGGTGATAACCCTGCATAATTAACAACTGTGCACACAAGGCAACAGAATTTGTCTCTTCCTTGATTTAAAAGGCATTTTAAATGTTAACACGTAATAAATAGCTCTTGAACTTCATAATAAATGTATCTGAGATCTTCAAAATTGGAGTTATATTTTCTGTCTTGAGTCCAGTAGGAAATATCTCACCATTTTTGTAGCTAAGGAGAATGAAACATCTACAGTCCTAACTACTTTTCCAAGAGGATACACTATCCTCTCCTTCTTTATTCCAAAGCTCTGGCTGGTCTGTGGGCACTGCGGGTCTTATTACAGTGGCCAACTCACCCTGGCTCCTGAGGAGACCTTGTTCAAGGTCAGCTGAGAGGCTGTGAAGGAGCCCCACCTGACAGTGCCAGGGAACCTGAGCTCTGAGTCATGCTCTTGGCAAAGAGCTGATCTGGGAAGAGGCAAAAGCCAGAGGTGCTGGTGTGAAAGGAAGATGAGTCATGGGTAAGGAACAAGCCACTCTTTATGGAGGAAACATCGAACTGGGGAAAAAAAGGTGTTTGGGGAAAACAAGCACGTATTTTCGTTCAGGATCATTTAACAGCAAAAAGTGTGCAAGCGCTGCTGTTGCTCCCGGCACTGTTGCACATCCACAGTCACAACAAAAAGTAAAAATCTATCCCAGAGAAGTCTGGGAAAGGAAACTTTTCAAGGAGAAACTGACTTTATCAGTTCCTTCAGTTGGATTAAGATAGGAAGAAACCAAAACAAAGGGACCTTTGAAGCTCCTGAAATGGCGACTGCATGAAAACATCCCAGAAATGGGTACTTGTCTACTTCTTTAAAAATGACTGAGATACACATGCTCCAGAGGTTTCATGCTTTAGAATAATTAAACTCAAAAGGTTTGACAAAAAGAATAGCAAGGTTATTTTACTTCAAGCCTTCATTTTCATTTTAGTTTCTACAAACAAGGCGCCACGTACAATACCCAGCATGTACTGGAAAAATTATGTGATCTTAAATATACAATGGAAATAGTGAAAAAATGTTAGTGATTATCTATCTATCTATCTATCTATCTATCTATCTATCTACCTACCTACCTACCTATATCTCCACGAGGCTGCTTATTTGTAAAGTTCCAGCTTAGGAAGAAACAAAGATGTAATGAATTTTTTGAATATTTTATTTATCATTTTTTATTTTGTGTGTATGAATGTATTGCCTGCATGTATGTAAGTGTACCTGTATCATTCAGGGACCACAGGTCAGAAGGGTGTGTTGGACTTCCTTGGAAACGGAGTTATGGACCTTTGTTAGCCATATGGGTGCTCAGAATCAAACCCTGGTCCCCTGGAAAAGCACTCAGTGCTCTTAACCTCTGAGCCATCTCTCCAGTCCCCAAATGTAATGAATTTATTTATTTATTTTTTTTTTGGTCTTTTCAAGACAGGGTCTCCCTGTAGTCCCAGCTGTCTTGGAATTCACTCTGTAGACTAGGCTGGCCTTGAACTCATGGAGATCCGCCTACCTCTGCCTCCTGAGTGCTGGGATTAATGATATGCACCACCACACCCAGCTCGATGTAATGAATTTTATTTATTTATTATTTATTTTTGATGTAATGAATTTTAAATGCAATAATAAGTTGATAGGTGAAAACATTTAGACAAGTATAAGAGAAACACTACACTTTTTAAAACATTCTGTACACACTTTAAAAATGTTTGCCTATCATTTATGAGAAGAATACAAGCTGCCCAAACTGTCCCTTGAAGCGCACTGTTATACGAGGTACGTTCTTACTAAAACCAGGTAACACCTGCAACTTCTTTTTTTTTTTGTTTTTTTTTTTTTCCTGTATGTTTATCCATGTTCGAGATGCTGCAGGTCTGTCCCCGAGTCGTGCAACGCCGCGGGGTCAGACAAGGTGTCTTGGATTCCCCTGGACTAGGGATTCTCCTGGAATTGGCGTTTCAGACGGTTCTCAGCCGCCATGTGGGTGCTGAGGGATCGAACCTGGGCCTCTGTAAGAGCGGTCGTGCGCTCTTAAACGGCTAGCCACTCTCTACAGCCCCAAACTGCCTCTTTTAATTGACTAATAGACATAGGAACGGTGAAAAGGATTATTCTCTATTCAGAACCAAATATATACTAAAGTCCCTTAAGCTTTGCACTTAGCAAAATATATTAACAGGAGCTCTGACATCAGCAGTGGATTATTCTACCAAGGAATGTTGGCCAGGGGATCCAAGCCCCCAAAAAGCTAAGGCTTTGCCTTAAAACTGGGATATCTGCAGAAGAGAGGCAATACTGCTGTCGAAGACCTGATGTAAACATGGGAAAATGTATTGAGACCACACATTGCAAGTGTACAGATGGTCTCTGGAAACAGAGAGTGTTACCAAGAACCACTACCATAAAGCAAATATAGGTCTCCTTGAGTCAAGACAATCTCTCCATCAGCACCCGCTACACCTCACCTGCTAGAAATACTGTGCAGCAGTGGCAGCCATATGCCTTTATATCCCAATCTAATTGGCTATTAGCTCTCTCCTTGGAGGAATAACCCATGGCTGATGCCACAAGCTACATCCTCTAGTGGTTAGGAGATGTTATAAGCCCGGTAGATTTGTCATATTAACAGAAAAAATGTAATTCATGGATTAACATACCACCAAACATCTGTGTCTATACCAAAAGTAACCTACCATAACAATAGTACTGTTTAATACCATATATCTAATTGTTGTGCTTCATTAGTAGTATCAAAAGGTTTTCCTGGACAAACTGTCAACCCATGAAAGGAAACAGCCAGAATTGCCAGAGTCCAAGACAACACTCCAGAGAAAGTAGACTGTTTTGCTTCTGCATCCACCTGTGCCCCTTTTCTAAGCCTAGGGAACAATCTCAGAAGAGGGGGATAGGTGAATGTAAGGGCTGCTATTGGGGTGAAGGTGAAACTACAGCATATAGTCTGGACACTCATTTGATAACTTGATTAACATACAAGTCCCCCCTGCTGGATGGTGGGCTGTGTGGGTTTGGGCACAAACTGCTTGCAAATGGTTTGTACATGAAGGATGCTTGTACTCAAAAATTATTACTTAATGTTAAAAAATGAGAAAAAAAACAGAGAAAGGGATGCAGAACAGTTATGGCAGACTGCATGATCTGGGATGGGGTGGGGTGGGGTGGGGGGAAGGGAAAGGGAAATATGCCTGAACTGAATTGGAAAATGATGTATGAAATACACAAAGCATCAATAAAAAATGAAAATTAAAAAAAAGGCAAAAAAATACAAGCCATAAAAACCACAGTAAGTAATTTTCACACATTTACCTGACATAATCTGAATTAGCCAGAGGTAGGGATAAAATCTAGTGTCTACAGCCCAACTGACATTGTATGGATGAGCTACATGGCTGAACCCTTTGTAACATTCCAAATGTTGGATCTATCTAGGTAACAGTGGTAAAGCTCCACACAGTTGCTTAGGCCCAGGAAGGTAACTGACTGTCATCTCTAGACAGTAAGCAAGGGGAGGACCTCCATTCATTCTCCTTTGCCTGTGCTGGACCTCTCCTTTCAGTCTTGATACCATTTCAATATTTCTTTTGGTTTGCTATTATTCTTATTTGGTACCTGGAATACCATAGAGCACAAGTGACCAGATCTGCATGGTCAGGGAGTGGCCAGGCTGAGGTTTTACCCAGTTCCCCGGTTTGTTCCTGGCCTCCTGGGATATAAACCCAGGGGCTTCTAGCAGCTACCTGTTGAATACAAACATCATACAGGAAGGTATGAAAGCAGGGGCACTAGAATCACAAAGGAGACTGACATACTATTGGTTTATACCAACTTTTCCTGGCTTAACAATAGAAGTTCCATTCAAGAAACCCCTCAGTTATGGTCATACTGGAATGACTGAGATCCCCCAGAACAATGCAGAGCAGAAAACACAGGACCATTGGACATGTTCCTAATTAAATCCACCAGTGCTCAGGTATAATTCTAGAGCTATCAAAGTTAGAGATGGAAGATACTAAGCTCCGTTCTGTCAACAGGAGCCCCGGCTTCAATGTGAGAACTTAAGTCTGGAATAAGATAGTAAATAAGATGGCTTGTACGAATGATGGATCTCAGGGTATATATAGCACTGAGGGGTGCCAGTAGCTTTTTCTTTAATTTTTCTTTCTCTGCAGGTTGAGAATTCCACCAAACTAGGGCAAATTATATGTGGTAGCCTGAGTTAAGATTGTAAGGTTCTTCCAGCCATACCACTCCTGGGCATGTGCCCTCAAGACTCACCCTACCGCAGAGATACATGCACGGCCATGTTTATTGCAGCTCTCTTCACAATAGCAAGGAGCTGGAACCAACCAAAATGCCCCTCAACTGATGAGTGGATAGAGAAAATGTGGTACATCTACACAATGGAGTTCTATCCAGCAGTAAAGAAAGACGACATCACGAGCTTTGCAGGAAAATGGCTGGAGCTAGAGGACATCATGCTGAGTGAAGTAACACAGTCCCAGAAAAACAAACGACGAATGGTATCCCTCATCTGTGGATGCTAGTGCCAATTACCTAGTTGTAAGTATTTCTTGTGTAGGGCCCCCTGAGTTTTTGCCCAAAGCAGTTGGGCGTGATGCATATTGGAAACAACAACAACAACAACAACAGAAAGGACTGCATCAAAGAACTGACTGAAACAGTGAACTTCTGCTCAAAACAACTTCCTCATGGAGAATATTGAGAAAGACTGAGAAAGAGATGAAAAGCATGTTTGGCAGAATGCATGAGCTCTGGCGGGGTGGGGGAATGGGTGGGAACACAGGTCTAGATTTGTTAAAAAAATAAAAATAAATTTATGTGAAAAAAAAAAGATTGTAAGGTTCTTGAAGAAGTGATAAAATCCACTATGAGCTGGGCTTGGTGGTACACAAATTTAATCCCAGCACTCAGGAGACAGAGGCAGGGGGGTCTCTGAGTTCAAGGCCAGCGTGGTCTACAAAGCCAGTTCCAGGCCATCTGGGGCTACAGGGAGACCCTGTCACAAAAAGACCAAAAAAAAAAAAAATCCACTATGACTATCCTATAGATTGTAACAATTATAAAATCCATGGCGGACTGCATAACAGTACTATGTCACATATGCATAGCGGACTGCATAAGCAGTGCTGTGTCACATGTGTATGGTGGACTACATAAGCAGTGGTGTGTCACATATGCATGGAGGACTGCATAAGCAGTGCTATGTCACATATGCATGGTGGACTACATAAGCAGTGGTGTGTCACATATGCAT
Source organism: Rhizomys pruinosus (assembly GCA_009823505.1). Lineage (NCBI taxonomy): Eukaryota > Metazoa > Chordata > Mammalia > Rodentia > Spalacidae > Rhizomys > Rhizomys pruinosus. The sequence continues at coordinate 373,153 of VZQC01010758.1, forward strand.
GGAGGACTGCATAAGCAGTGCTGTGTCACATATGCATGGAGGACTGCATAAGCAGTGCTGTGTCACATATGCATGGAGGACTGCATAAGCAGTGGTGTGTCACATATGCATGGAGGACTGCATAAGCAGTGCTGTGTCACACCATGCATGGCGGACTGCATAAGCAGTGCTATGTCACATATGCATGGTGGACCGCATAAGCAGTGCTGTGTCACATATGCATGGAGGACTGCATAAGCAGTGCTGTCACATATGCATGGAGGACTGCATAAGCAGTGCTGTCACATATGCATGGAGGACTATGTAAGCAGTAGTGTGTCACATATACATGGTGGACTACATAAGCAGTGGTATGTCACATATGCATGGAGGACTGCATAAGTAGTGCTGTGTCACATATGCATGGTGGACCGCATAAGCAGTGCTATGTCATATCACACCATGCATGGTGGACTGCATAAGCAGTGATATGTCACATATGCATGGTGGACTGCATAAGCAGTGCTGTGTCACATATGCATGGCGGACTGCATAAGCAGTGCTGTGTCACATATGCATGGTGGACCACATAAGCAGTGCTGTGTCACATATGCATGGAGGACTGCATAAGCAGTGCTGTCACATATGCATGGTGGACTGCATAAGCAGTGCTGTGTCACATATGCATGGCGGATTACATAAACAGTGCTGTGTCACATATGCATGGAGGACTGCATAAGCAGTGCTGTGTCACATATGCATGGCGGACTGCATAATCAGTGCTATGTCATGTCACACCATGCATGGCGGACTGCATAAGCAGTGCTGTGTCACATATGCATGGAGGACTGCATAAGCAGTGCTGTGTCACATATGCATGGAAGACTGCATAAGCAGTGCTGTGTGACATATGCATGGTGGACTGCATAAGCAGTGCTATGTCACATATGCATGGAGGACTGCATAAGCAGTGCTGTGTCACATATGCATGGAGGACTGCATAAGCAGTGCTGTGTCACATATGCATGCTGAAAAGGAGGTTGGAGGAAAGCTGTCCATCAAACTCAAGCCCTGCCCACCTATACTGCTCAGAGGTTGCAACTGTGTTTTATGAGGTTTGCTGTTTCCCATTCCTTTTCTCACAGGAGAGACCTGAGTTAATTAGAGAGACAGCTTCTGGTTTTCTAAGTTCTTCCAACCTCTTCAGTTGGTGAGATGAGGCTCTTAGTCATAGCAAGGGGAGAACCGTGTGCTTCACATCTGACTACTGCTCACCCACTTCCGCAGCTCATTCTTGGAAAATGGGTCTAGGTATCAGAAGAGACCCAGACAGAATTTCTGGGCTTCCCATCATCTTGTGGAGACCAGGACGAAGTGTGGAAGTGTCTGGCTGTGCCTGAAAGCACTTTGAGGCCAGGTGTGCAGGCTCAGGCTTACAGTCCCTGTCTGTCACAGTCTCTGTGCTGGTGGGCAGACCCTGTCCCCTCCACTTTGATTCCCCTCCTTGCCACCAGCTCTCAGTGTCCACCCCACCATCTAAGTCCCCAATTACAGACGTGTATTTCTCATGTAGGTGCTTGGATGCTTTTTTGGAGAATGTTTTAAAGTTATCTTCAAATCCAGAAAAGAGGAATCTTCTGAATACCTGGGAGGTTACCGATAAATAAGACTTTACTTCACAAATGCACATATGCAGACAAAATATCATAAAAAATCTTGGAAAAGAAAACTACCATGGCATTTTGACCCTGGTGGTGCTTGCTTGCATATGTATGTATGTATGTATGTATGTATGTATGCATACATGTATGTACATAAGTATTTATTTCCCAAGAGCAAAATACTTGAAACACCAGGTTTTTGGGTTTTTTTTTTTCTCTCTCTTAATATAACAATGACACAGGTTTCCTGGGAGAATCAAACCGTTCAGCTCAGAATGGATCAAAGCAAAGCCACACACTTACCTAGAAGGCAAAAGTATTTTATGAAATACAGGCAGAAGTCAAGAGAAGCTTTTCTTGCTGAAAGTGCCTGCTGCAGCAGGGAATATCTAAAAAACACAAGAAAAGAAGGCTGCTATTGTTTTTTCTTAATTTGATAGAAATAAGGAAATTATTAAGTGTATTTAGCAGCAGAAAAGTGACAATTCCTTTAAAAATTAGCTGATATATTTTTAAAAGCTAGAAGGCAAAGAGGTAAATAACATAAATGCATTTGTTTTTACATATTTTATTTAGGAAGTGCCTATTTACCTCAACCACTGCTTTGTTCTGCCTATAAAAGATTGTTAATCACGATAACAATTCTATAGAAATAGGAATATAGAGCCATCTATGGTGGTGCAGGCCTTTAATCCCAGCACTTGGGAAGCAAAAGGAGGTGGACTGAGGCAGGTCTACATAAAGAGTTCCAGGCCACCGGGGGCTACAGGCACACCCTCTCTCAAAAAGACAAAAAAAAAAAAAAAAAAAAAAAAAAAAGGAAAAAGAAAGAAATGGAGAGAGAGAGGAGAGAGAGAGACAGAGAGAGAGAAGAGAATATAGTGAGAAGTTGTGAGAAATAACATGAATATGACCTCCTTTTTGGAGTGTTTCAGAGTGCCTCATCATTGGCTGGCACTTGCTATCGTCCACAGACCAAGAGACTCAGCCCCACCCAAGTGGAGAGCTGGGTAAGTACCAGTCAGAGGCTGGGGCAGAGACCTCGACTGCTACAGCACTTCCATGTCAAAAGTAATTCTTCCTTCTCTCCTTCCCTCCCTCCCTCCTTTTCCCTTTCCTTCTTTTCCTCTCCTTCCCTCCCACCCTCCTCCCTACGCTCCTCCCTCTCCTTCCCTTCCTGTCCCTCCTTGTTCCTTCCTCGCTTTTCCTTCTTCCTTTTCCTTCCTTCCTTCCCTTTCCCTTCCCTCGTCCTTTCCTTCTTCTTCCTTCCTTCCCTCTCCTTCCTGTCCTTCCTTCCTTCTTCCTTCCCCTCCCCTCTCCCTCTCCTCCCACCTTCTCCTCCTCCTCCCTCCCTCTCCATTCACAAGGTTCTAATTCTCTACGAAACAGTGCTACTGTTCAAGGCTCAGGTTAAGACAAAAGCTGAGACTTGGTGGAATTTGCATTCTAGAGAGGAGGGATTGGGAAAAAGTGGACACCAGACATAGGATCTCATAGAGTCCTGCTAAAATGGGGTCATTAGCAAAATCCTGTGGGAATATGCCAAAGCCCTGGGGGAAGTTTGTTCCAAGCAGAGGGAATAGTCATGGCTCTGAGGCCAACTGTGCAAGTTGCTCAGGAGGCCACAGGGACTGAGGATGTGCAGCAGTGGATGAGTGACCAAGGGAAAGCACAGAGCAGACAGGGAGCTGAAGAAAGTTACATAGTTAGAAGACAGGGAGCAAGGCAAGCTGGGAAGAAGCAATCAAAGATATGAGGCCTAAGAAGAGAGGAGCTTCCCCAGGTCAGCAGGCCAGAGTGCAGCAGTGACTCAGAGCAGAATGGTCACCACAGTGTTTTGTGATTCTTTCAGGGTGCATTTCTAAATGATTGATACATTTTTTTAAAATTTTCAAGGCCCCATGTGATGTAAATCTATTAAAAATTAAAAAAAAAAAAATCTAATCCAGGGAACAATCTCCCTATGCAGTTTCTGAGGGGAGTTAATTGGGAGAAGAAAATAAATGATGCTTTATGTTTTTTATGTACCTAAAATAAGACGTGATGACACATCAGAAGATGCCACAGATCTGCAGCCATACAACTCCTGCTCGGCCTCAGCAGAAGCAGGCGTGGTGCAGTGATGAAAGGAACAAGTAGGCTCTGGCAGAGGCCCCAGCGCTCCTCTCCTCACGCCTTCCAGTGCCCTCCTCGCCCATCTCCTCCCTAAGAAACTGTCCTTCACAGTGACATCAGTGAGCCAGGTGCAAATGTCCACTCCCTGCAGCCCTTAGTAGTCCTTTAACTTATTTCTTTCTTTCTCAGTAGGTGTATCTCCAGAAAAGGACTAAGCCCTACAGCTTTCTCTCAAAAAAAGGTGACACTGAGCCTAGCTCAGTGCAAGTGACCTGACTAGAGAAAGAAAAATAAATCTCTTGTATTTTTCAATTCAAGCAACTTCAGAATGGTCAACCCAGAAATATCCAATAACTGCTAAACTCTTTCAGTTCTGGGATCATAGGTCCCAAGTGTGCAGTCACAAGCTATTGGCAGGTTCTTCCTAAGACCCTATGTCTCCAGCAGCCTGTATTGCTCATAGCTTTTCCTTTTTTTTTTTTTTTTTTTTTTGCTCTTTTTGAGGACAAGGGTCTCCCTGTAGCCCCAGCTGTCCTGGAACTCACTATGTAGACCAGGCTGGCCTTGAACTCACAAAGATCCGCCTGCCTCTGCCTCCCGAGTGCTAGGATTAAAGGCGTGCGCCACCACACCCGGATGCTCATAGCTCTTCCTTTTTACAATGACTATTTTGAGGCTCTGTTTAGCCCTGCTGCTCCGTGGCATATCATAGTCTATACAGAATAGCTTTCCACTTCTAAACTGGTTCCTGTTTCTGTGATTGTAAAGCCCCAGTAGAAAAAAGAACAAACATATTACATACTGAAAATGTTCTACTTGTTTTGTTTTTGAAATGCTGGGAATTGAATCCAGGGGCTTCCTGCATACCAGGTACTATTGCTATTATATCTATATTAGCCACAATATATATATATATATATAATATATATATATATATAATATATATAATATATATATAGTATACAGTCTCAACACCCCCCACCAATACTTTAATTCTCCAAATATTGTATGTTTACATTCATGCTGATAGATTATTTTTGACTGGCCAGAACTGTTACTTTCTCAAGAGCTAGAGAGTTAGAAGGAGAAAACAAATTTTAAAGTGTCCAGGAAATCTGTTCTTATTTTCTTGTCTTAGAGATGTAGACATTCTCCTTAATGTAGTAGTAAGAACAAAAAGTTAAGAATGATATAACTGAAGATTAAAAAAAAGTACATATTTTGGTTACTTTGAACATTTGTTATTAAAATGTTTCCTTAATAGGTGTTAAGCAGCCCTCTAGGCTATGAGTAGGAGACAGGGATGTTCACAATATACACAGTACACACATGCATTTATACTTGGGTTTTTACAAAGTTCTTTAAGACACAGGAATTACTGAAGAGCCAGCCCCAGTCCAGAACAGACATCACTGCTTCCTGGCTGATCTGTGACTCTCCAGCTCAGTTTTCAGGAGGCGCCCTGTGCAGTTTATAATTGCATGGTGCTTTAGCAATGAATAAAAGAGAAAACAACAATAATTTACTTTTAAGGTAGTTACCTTCTCAGAAATTTAGTGAGTATTCCAGGAGATTAGAGAGAAAGGACTGGGAATGCGGCTCAGTGGTAGATTACTTACCTTGCCTGGCTTGAGCAAGCTACCATAAATAAATATGTACATATATGAATCAGGATATTACAAAACTGCATCAGTTTAGCCCTCCCAGATGTCAGTCCATGTCTAAGCTTTAAAAGAAGGAAAGGTTCTGTCTCTGTCTGCAGTACAGAGAACATCATGCCAAGAATATGGAAAGGGGTGTCTGGACTTCTGAAGCAAAACAAAACCATTCTGACCCTAAGTCCTAAACTACACTCTAAGTCCTGGTATGCACCCTACGGTGAGCACTGTCCACAGCAAGTACACAATTTGTATCCTGAGAGTGGAATATGAAGTAGAATATGTGCTCACTTCACCACCCAGGGGCCTAAAAGTTGAAGATACTACCCACTGCCTCAAGGCACAGAGCCACTGTGTTGCCATAGGCTGTGAAACTTCATCACGGATGGGACTCCTTTCCAGTCTGTGAAAACTCTCATACATTCCCACTTCCCTCTTCAAACAGTTACCTGAGTAAATTCTGACACTGGATGGTTTATTCCCTCCCACACGAATTGGTAATGTGGGTGTGTGGTGAGGTCTGATGTGTTCCTTTGCCAGAGCATACACTGAACAGCTTTAAGCAGGCACAGTTCTAGATGAGAGCAGTTATTTTCACAAAATGAAAAAGCAACCTTGGCTTTTCAGGGGCAGGGAAACAATTCCTGACAGCTTTCAGAATCAGCCTGCTGCTCACAGAGAGCAGACGCATGGTGGCAGCTGGCCAGCTGTGTGACTGTTGACTCAGGACACAAGTTCTGTGGAGTCGGTTGTCTCATATGGAAGGACATCAGTTTTTAAGTTTCAGAACTAAATTGGAGCAGAGGATCTCTGGACATAAAACAAGGCTGAATGCTTCTGAAGTTTTATTTGACCCTCAGCCTTGCTATTTTTCCTTCTTAATATGCTACCTGTATTGCAGAATTTGAGAGAGTTTATCGCTTGGTCTAGAAAATAAACCAGATAATCTGTAACAGAAATTAAAAAAAATGTTGTCAGATAGTCATCAAAGAGAGTGACAAGAACCTCGCCTTCCACTCAGGACATTTCAACTCCAAAGCAGCATCTGTTTTAAACAAAGCCAGGAGGAAACGTTTTTCTCAGGCACAGCTAATAAATACCTAAGTAAATGTTTGACAAAATGAGATCTATTAACATTCTTTATATTAAAGGAGCTTCATTAAAACTACAAAAGGTAAGACAAAGAAAGCTATCCAAAATGAAGGCTGCACACATCTTTGAAGAAACAATAGCACATCACTTCTCCAGCTAAAAGCCAGTATCAAATCAGGAGCCTTACTGCCTTGTCCTAATTAAAGTGTGATCTGCTAAATTCTCCTGGATTGCTCATTATTCAGGAATCTGGACTCAAAGAAAACAAAGTCAACAGTCTTGAAACCCAACTACAAAGACACGGAGATGGAAGCAATACCGGGCTTTCCCAAACAGAAGGGAGCCAATAAGAATCACTCCCAAGCACATGCACCCTGGCATCCAGGTGAAAACAATGCTTGTTCTTGATGAGGGGAGCTGTTTACCAAGCAGGCATTCTCCACTGGAAGGTGTTTTATATGGAGTGAGGGAGTACATATTGTCAACAAAGCAAGATCAAATTAGACAGCAAACAGGATGAGCACGCTTCATTTCATGCATGGCTGTGCGTCTCATAAGAAAGAAAGACTTAAGTAATTACCGTGAACGTGAACTGAGACTCCTTCACTGGCCTCCCCTGCACCTGCAAGACCTTATCCACCGAGGCTTTCCAACAAAGAACGCTCGCTCTGCCGGGGACCTATTCCTTCTTTAATGTTAGCAGCCAGGAACCTTGCCTACTGCAAAAACACAGTACAGTGCCTCTGTATCTACGTCTCTAATGCAGCATAAAGATTACTGTGGAAACCTATCAAACGGGGGAGCAGCAATGCCAGCCAATGAGGACGAGGCACATGCAGAGTCCAGCACATGCTCTCTGAGGCGCAGGCTGTCACCAGTGCTGAGCAGGCTGCTAATCTAATTATAGCTAGTTTGCTAGCACAGAGCTACTGGAGCAAGGCACAGGAGCAAATTAAATTTTAATAAAGTAAACCCCATAGACACAATCATCTTGATTCCCTGTCATTTTGAGGATTAATGTATCACCTTCTAAACTGTAAGCGATTTTTAAAGTGCATTCTCATTTTCCCCCACTCTAGAGAAACAAAGAATGCTTAAATCAATGTGCAGCAGTTCCTGCTTACTTTCACTTAAGAGATCCTGGAATCAAAATAACAATAAGTCAGCAGCACAGAAATATTAGGTAGGGAGTACTGGAAAATCCAATCACTTTATTTATTTGTTTAGCAGTTTGCCACTAATTTGTCAAAAGTGCTAATTAATCTCTCCTCAATATAGTTTAAAATGCCAGGCAAATTTCCATCCATTGTGGGAGAGAGCTGATATCAAGGTATCAAAGATCATCCTCTCAACTGCACTGATTAGCAATAATTCACAGCTCAAGGGATAGCGATCTCAGGTTATTGTAAAAGGAAAAAAAAAAAAAAACAAATGGAATTTTCCTTTTGCACAATTTAGTAGCAAAACCTAGCTCTAGAAGCCAAATCTTGTGTGGGATAGCTTATACATAGGTGAAAAGCATGCACTTTAACAGCCAGATTTCCTGGGTTTACGTTCTAGATCTTTAATTTCTTAGCTTGGTAATTTTGGATATCTGTGTCTTAGACACAGTAAGGAGTCAACTCAGAGTTATTATCAGTGAACTATAAGCATTTAGCACAAGGTCATTTACAAATGAGCTCAAAGTTAAGCAATCTTTTAAAAATATTTTATTTGTTGTTTATTTTATGTGTATCAAGTGTATTTCCTGCATGTATGAAAGTGCACCTGTGTTGCACAACGCTCACTGAGGTCAGAAGAGGGTGTCAGATTCCCCTGGAACTGGAGCTGCTGATGGCTGTTAGTAGCCATGTAGGTGCGAGGAATCCAACATGGGTCCTCCACAAGAGCTCTTAACTCCTGAGCCATCTCTCCAGCCCCATTAAGTAATCTCATATGGTTCCATTTGGTCTTCCTTCCTTTCTAGCATCCAAATACTTCCTCATTGTCCAGTGATAAATAGTGGAAATGCTAATTGCAGACCCAAATGGCCACAGGAGCTGTCACGGGTACTCATTGGAGCAGGAAGTCCTGTCCCTGCTTCTGTGTGGGTGTGCACCATTACTGATTTCACTTGGTTCCGTATGAACTGAATTAAAAAGAATCTTTAGGAAATTATAAACAAATTATATTTTATTAGTGATTTGACCCAGATTAACTGATACACAATTCAAAAGGATGTTCAACAGAATGTAGACTGGGAAAGCCTGTAATGAGAAACTAAACTTGAAATGACAAATATATGTGAAGGGAGAGCACTTAGCTAATAAAATGCACCTTTACACGGCATCCTATTCAGCTGTTTGTTTTCTCTTAATGCCTAATGACTACAACAATGACCAGCACAGCAAACTCTTGGTGCAGAGTCGCACTTTTATCTTTAGGGTAATCAACAGCTACTAATTGAACTTAAATCCCACTCAATGGGAGGGAATTCCTGTGTGGTACTTTGAACATAGCCAAATGCATAGAGCTGGAGAGGTCACAGATCCGAGAGAAAACCCTACACCTCTCACATTCCTAGACAAATGTAATTTCTTCATGTATGCTAAATATGTATCCTTATATTTACAGACAAATATACCAGTCACCACTCATCAAAGAAGCTTCTTTTTGTAACAAATAGAGACTATCCTAGAATTCTATAACTGGTCACACTCAAGAGAATAAGTGTCTGTGAGATGCCCAGCCCTAAGTGACACATCTACACATCTACATATAAGGCTCACAGAACATAGAACAGAGGATAGAGACAATATTAATGCATCTCTCAACTCATGCAACAGAGGATGATGAACACAGAAGCCCACAACTAGCCAAAATGTAGAGAAAAAGAGACTGCAGTGTGTGTCCCTGGATAGGACTCCTAGTAAACCTCACCCACCCAGGATTCAGGGACCATGGTGGAAGAGAGGGTAGAAAGATTGTAAGAGCCAGGGATGGTGCATGAAAACAAGGAAACAGAGTCCTCCAGACTCAAGTCAACTTGTTCATATGAACTTACAACAAAGGTAACAGCATACACAAGATCCATTCAAACTCAATCAGACAAAAAGGCAGCTTAACGATGGGGAAATGGGCAGGAGGCCCCACTCTTAGCCAAGGAACTACTGGCAGTAGATCACTGCTGGGTGAGAGAAAGTCATTTTTTTAATATTTTACTTTAATTAATTAATTAATTAATTAATTTGTATGAATGTACTGTCTGCATGTAGGTTTGTGCACACGTGTCATGCAATGCCGCGGAGGTCAGAAGAGGGTGTCAGATTAACCTGGAACTGGAGTTCTCCTGGAACTGGAGTTACAGACGGTTCTCAGCCGCCATGTGGGTGCTGGGGATCGAACCTGGGTCCTCAACAGGAGCAGTTGGCACTCCTAACTGCTAGGCCATCTCTCCAGCCCCCGAAAGTTGATCTTTTTTAAAGGCATGACAGGCTTCAGTGGATGAACTCACACTGAGAGACAAGCTGGACTCAGTAGGCCTGAACATATATGACAGAATGCATGAAATCCTTTGGGCAGGATATGAGGGGTGCAGATAGGGGAGGGGTCTAAAATCCATTTTACAAAATGTACAAAAATTCAATAAAAATATACTTTAAAAATATAAAGTATTAACACAATCACAGAAAAACAAACGACGAATGGTATCCCTCATATGTGGATGCTAGCATCAATAACCCAGGTATTAATATTTCTTGTGAAGAGGGATGCATATTAAAAGAACAACAACAGAAAGACTGCATCAGAAAACTGACTGAAATGGTGAACCGGGAGGGGTGGGAGAGGGACATGGGTCTATATTCTATTAATGTATATTTAATTTAAAATTACATGGTATTTTACTTAAAATTTATATAACAATAGCTTTGGGATTAACATATACAAATGTTCTCTATAATTTTTGTGTTATGCAGTATCATCTTGTAACATCCTCTTTTACCTGTAGGATAATTTAACTTAAGGAATTAAGTTTGCTTCCCAAATTAATAACATACAGTCACCCCCCCCAAAAAAAACATGGACAAATTTGATGAAATTTACACCTTGATCCCTGCCTATAGGTATGTGTACTACAACTGCCTTTTTGAGACTCATGGGTCAAAAAATAAAATAAAATAAAAAAAGGGGGGATACAGTTACATATTAAACCTTTTTGTCAAAAAGTTTCAATTTAATCTTAAGACTAACCATGGGAAAAGATTTGTATGTTCCCACAGGTCAAAACATCACAAAGTCAAAGGCTGAGAAAGAAAGGATACAGCCTTCTGTCATGCAGGTTGTACCAAGAAATACCAGCAGAGAAGTTGACCATCTTAACACTAAAAGGAAGAAAAGCCTCAGACTGCTACAGGCATCAAACATCTCTGAGGGCCATAGGTGTAACATCTGTTTACAGTGAGTCCTAATGAACTTTACCTTCTAGGTGCAGCACAGGTTCAAATATGAGAGACCCTTCTTACCTCTTTTTCATAGAACAAAGAAAAACATGGTGGTAATCGAAGTCATCCACTAACTGTTAAATTAGAAACTGATGTTATAGAAGTAATCTCTTATAAAACTGGTAAAACTGCTTTTTTTAACTGACTAATATACATAGGAAACTGTAAAAAGGATTATTTCTATTCAGAACTAAATATAATACTAAAGTCTCTTAAGTGGTTGCATATAAGCAAATAATAATATTCAAAGAGAGCCTGATCAGCAGCAATATTATTCTTTTCTGCACAATCAGATGTTTGCCAGGGGACCCAAGCCCCCCCCCCCCAAAAAAAAAGGTAAAGTCTACCTTGCCTGTCAACTGGTATTACAAGAAAGAGCGGTGGTAAGGCCACCTGGCTGTCACTGACCTGATTGTACCCATGGAGGATTGTATCGAGATCGCACTACAAGTATACAGTTGGTTTCTGATACCCAGAGAGTGTACCAAAGCCACTGAACCAATAAGCAAATGTTGTCTCCTTGAGTAAGGCAAGGACTCCTCCACCAACATCAGCTACACCTCACCTCTTGGAGATAACTGTGCAGCAAGTGGCAGCCCTATGTCTGTATACTCCAACCCCAAATTTATTTGAATTATTAGCTCTCTACTTGGAGAATAACTCATGGATTTGCAACAAGCTTATACCTTCTAGTTATTAGGAGATTTATACACCACAGTAAGCCTTGTCATCTTTCTCAGGAAACAAAAAAGCAATCCAGGGATTAACACACCAACCAAACATCTGTGTCTCATCTAAAGTAACCTACAAATAGTAATATAAATGTTTTTTAAGTACCTATATATCATCAATCGCTTGTGCTTCATTAGTGGATTGAAGGTTATCCTGGCAATCGGTCAGCCTGAAAGAAACAGCCAGAACTGACTATCAGAGTCCCAAAACGACATCTCCAGCCAAAGTAGACTTTTGTGCTTATTGTCCACCTGTGCCCTCATCTCCTAAGCCTAAGGAACAATCTGCAGTAAGAGGGGGGGAGTTTTAGATTTGTAGCGCTGCAATGATTGAAAACGGTAATTTCAACTACGACATCTAGTCTGTACACTTATTTGATCAACTTGATTAGAACATTCAAGGCCCCTCCAGCTGGATGTGGGAGCCTTGGCTGTGTGGGCGGGCACACACTGCTTGCAAACGGTTTTTATGAAGGAATTGGACTTGTTGCTAAAAAAAAAAAAAAAAAAGGACTAGATACTGACATTGAACTAACATGGGAATATATAAATGCTAGTTGTTATTTTATTTACTGATTCAAAATCGTTTCGGGGTTTGGTCTATATGGTTCTTTATAACATCTCACATTTAACTGTTCTTTACTGTAGACAATTTAAAGGAATTAAGCTTAAATTTTACTTCCCAAATATAGAAGCATGTCATAGTCCTAGTCACTATAGCTTAAAGGCAAAGTGTTTATGGGTAAAAATTTATTTAGCAGCGTACTCAACTCTTGCCCAGCTTTATCCACAAAGTATAGTATATTTAATGGCTTAGTGAATTGTTTAGATTAGTTAAATTCTAGGTGTAGTTTTGGTGGAAATGGTGAATGTACACAATTGAACCTAATTGGGAATATAAAATGTTAGTTGTTTATATTTATTTGTATTGGGTTAAGGATACACACAAGCCTCTCATATTTCTGAATTATATCGACATCACATTATAACAACTTTTTTTACCTGTGAGGACGATTTAAAGAAACTAAGCTAAAATTTCCTTTCCAAAACTAAGCCTACAGTCAATGAGTAAACAGTTGGGTACATTTAATGAAAGCTTTATGCCTTGGCTCCTGTTAATGGGTATGTGTTAATACAATTTAGGCATCTATAGGTCAAAACATTAAAAACCTAAAAAAAAAAAAAAAACAAAAAAAGAGGAGACGGTGTGAGGGGGCTACGTATCCTTTCTGGGATAAAATGGAAAACTCGGTGTCCCTAGTCCTATGCGAAGGTTCAATTTTCTGATCTGAACTAACAAGTCGGAGGAGAATGTTTATGTTCCCACAGTAAAAATCACAATCTAACTGCCGAAAACATACAAACTTATGCTATGCAGGATGGCTGGGAAAATGCCAGCAGAGAACTGACCCATCTGAACTTAAATAAGAGGAACTCAGCCTGCCTGAGTCACAGCACGGACATCTCTCTGGAATAATATTGGGTTAATGTTTATAATGGGTCCTGATGCCGTTTACCTTCACATACTGAGAACCTTCTACCTCTCCCTTTAGAGGAAAAAAGACAAACATGATGGTATGAAACCACTCCCTACTGAAATAGGGCCAACTGTTACAGTGGTATCCATTTTTTTTACTATAAAACAGGGCATAAACTACCCTTTTTTATTGAACGATAGGCATAGGAAACTGTGAAAAGGATTAAATTCTCATCTAGAGCCAAAATTCAATAGTTAAAGTCTTTATAAGTTGTGCTAATTAAGCAAAATATATTACTTACAGGAAAGCTCTGGACATCACAATGAATTATTCTGCCTAGGAGATGTTGGCTAGGGGATTCAAGCCCGCCCCCCACCCACAATTATAAAGGCCTTTGCCTTATACGTGGGATATATGCAAGGAGAAACGGCCACAGTAAGTCCCTGTTGTCGAAGACCTGGTGTTGAGCATGAAAAAAATGTTATGAGCCGTCACTGTAGCGTAAAACTGGCCTCTGAAATCCAGAGAGTGTTCCAAAGGCCACTAAAGCAATACGAAGAAAAATATTGGTCTCCCTAGAGACAAGCAAGACTCCTATTCAATATCAGCTACACCTTCAACATGCCTGGAGGATTTTTTTTTTTTTAAAACCCCTTTGCAAACGTGGCCCGCCAGTGTCTATATATATCCCCAAATCTAATTGGCTATTCAGCTCTCTCTTGGAGGGATTAACCACATGTGGAGCCACAAGCCTTATTCCTCTAGTGGTTAGAAAGCAATGTTTAAGCCACAATAAACTTGTCCCCCTTTATTTTTAGAAACCACAGTTTGCGGAATTTAGCAACCATCCAAGCATCTGTGTCTCTACCGCTCACAGCTTGCTTGACATAATAATTAGTACTGCTTAAATGCCTGTACATCCAATAGCTTGTGCTTTGTTAGTATGACTAAAACAGGTATTCACTGGAAAACTGACAATCCATGAAGAGAAACAACCTGAAACAGACTATAGAGTCCAAACAATGTCAACCAAAAGACAATTAGATCTTTTGTTCTCATACCACTTTGTCCCTTTTCTCAAAGCCCAGGAACAATCTGCGGAAGAGCCAGGCTGGTAGATTGTAAGGCTGTGGAGAGATAGGGTGATCATGAGAGACTACAGAATATAGTCTGGAACCCTGACTGATAACATGCCTGTGCATAACAGCTCTCCGAACTGGACTATGGGAACCTTGGGTTGTTCAAAATTGGAATAAGATACTTGAAAATGCACCAATTTACCTAATTGTATGACCATACTGAGTAACGTCAATGTTATCTGTAAACTGTGTCATTATTATTGTAGCATCACTTAAAAATAAAAAAAAAAAAATATAAAGTATTTTTTAAAAAGCTGTTATGCTTCATGACCATTGGGATTTACTCAAATATTCCTAAGGAATAGTCAAGAGTCCAGGAAAATGAATACTAATCAAGGAATATTTCACCTTTCTATCTTTGGGTACCAAAAACTGTAGGGAAATAAACCAGTTATTTCCCTACAGGAAGGAATGGCCTGGCTTGTGAACTACCAAGGAAAGCACAGAATCTCAGGGTCCACACACTTGAGAATGAAAACCTGTACAGAACGACTGAATGCACAGCAACTCTGAACTCTAGGCTAGACAGAATTATAACCATGGATGCGGTCGTGGTGGGTGAATCCCTGTACGCAAACCACCACACAGTCATGGCCATGACCGGGGGGGGGGGGGGAATGCTATGAACTCGGTTCCAAGATTGGGACTGAGCCACAACTCCTTGGAGGCTGAGGATAGAGACTAGTAAAACTTCTAGGCATTTATCTAAGGAACAACCAATAGCTTCTGCCTTCTTCATTTCACAGACTGCTAGCTCAAAATAGGGACTAAAAAGTTGTTTGATTAATTTGTTTCAGGCTTGTTTTATTTAAGACATTAAACCGACATTTTCTAAGGGAAAGAAGCAACTGTCCTTTCTTAGATCTTAACCTCCAGCATGTTCAGACTGGGCATTTGTTAAGAACCATGCTAACAATCCACTGGTATTCTTTTATACTCCCACTGTGTGAGGACAGCCTATAAAACACAGACACAGACAGACAGACACTGGGGATATATACTCTTGTCTCTTAACTCTTTCAGTCAACTCATTCCAGTGCTCATGGAAGGGACTTCCTATGAGCCACTCTCCTTTGCAGAACTGCGCAGCAAAAGCTGAATGATGGGTGTGAGCACAGTGCTTGAACAGATTGTCTCTCCAGGGCTGCTTCGCCCCATTTCAAGGGCCATTCTCTTGTGGTGTCCCCTGTGATAAAACTGTGAGATTTTAGTGACCTGAGTCTCTCTTGCCATTTTTTTTAATCCTAAATTGCTTAATTCACTGTCTGCCAGCCACCTGCATTTTGAGATGGTTTTGCAATGGATCCAGATGCACGAGTGGTGTTCCAGTGATGCTTATGTAACTGAGGTTGTGGCTGACTCCTTTGACCTTGACATGGAAGTCACAACATGGTGGAACAAGAGAAAACAAAATTCTTAGGAATAGGATTAAATTTAAGGAGATCTTCGTAGATTTCATATGAATCTCTATTCTCTTCCCTCTTCCTGATATCTAACACCTTGCCCCCACTGTGCACAGAGAGCCAAGAGCCTGTGACTTCAGCAGGTCACAAAAGTCTGCCCAGCCTTCAAACTCCCCCAATATTCCAAACCTACACTGCAGACTCATTCTCTCCAGAATGTCCCATTGGTCAGGACTACACCCTAAAAAATCAGACTGTGGAGCAGCCCATTCTTATTCCTTTGGAAGCTACCAATTTGAGCAAGTTATTTAATCTCAGCTGTTTCATGTTCTCAGTTAGGCAGCCAAGGACACCAGCAAGGCTTTCTTTACAGGTTTTAGGGATGAGTGACTATGAACCTCCACGTGAAGCATGGAGAAGCCAGCCCATGACATAGCACCAAGGCTCAAGAGGCCACTGTCACTTGTATGCCAGGGTCTGAAACCTGGTTCTTAGATGGGTTCCCTGTCATCAAGGTCCTTTCTGCCTCTCCTCATTATGACATTTAACTGGCATTTAGGTAGCACTTGTCATGTGCTAAAGAATGTTCTAGAACAAAGAGAACAAGAACCTTTAAAACCAAGGAAGGTAACGATCTTGCTTAGAAGACTGCTCCAAATACATCAGGTAGGTCCTATTCCTTTCATGTCTAGTTCAGGGAGGACCCAGGGTGTTTAGGCCATGCTCAGGATTCCAGATTCGATTAGTTCCTAATTTGTTTCTCATTTCACTCATACTAATTTTGCTAATAATGTTTATTCCTCTGGAGAATTTTTCTTAGGCACTAGGGATTGGATCTAGAGCCTCCTGTCTGCTAGGCGAGCACTCTGCCATAGAGTTCTACCCCCAGTCATCATGTTTGTTCCTACACAACAGAATACCCACCCATGGGCACATAACAACTTACTATGAGGTTATCACAGTCATAATAGATACAATAATCTACTAATAAGTATAATTACAATAGATTACTGTGCTACGAAAGGTTGTGGGTGTCATCCTCAGCCCTCAGTGTCCCTTTGTCCTCGAGTCAAAGTATGCATTTGGAAGTTCACAGCAGCTTCACATCTAGGATGGGACAGTGCTGGCCACATTAACCTCTGTATTCCCTAAAGGTTCTAAGACTAGACTCTATAGTGACCATGGAAAATTCCTACATAACTTCAATATGAACAGATGGACAAATGGCTGGCATGGTGACACATATGTGTCATCTTTCTTAGTACTTAGGAGGCAGAGGCAGGAGTATTGCAAGTTTGAGGCAGGCCTGGACTACACTGAGTTCCAGGTCAATCTCAGCTAATGGAAAAACCGTGTCTCCAAAAAGAACCAAACAAATAAGCAAACAGGCAAGTTTTAGCTCTGTTTAAAGTGTAACCCTTAGTTCCATGAGGGTTCCTCTGACTTTGGTCCTGACATTACCTAGTTCCTGAATGCATCCTTTTATATCTTAGTTACAGTCAATGCATATAACCTTGCATGAGTAATGCATGCTATTTTAAGGAAATACTTCCAGCTGGAGAAATGGCTCAGTGGTTAAGAACAGTTGTTGTTCTTCCAAAGAACCTGGGTTCTACTGCCAGCACACACATGATGACTAACAACTATCTGTAACTCCAGTTCCAGCACTCTCTTCTGAACTCCATGGGTATTGCAGGACACAGTGCACCCACATACATCTAGGCAGTATAGTCATGCAGCTAATTTAAAAACAATAAATTATTTAAAAATGAATACTTCCATGAATGAATGCTGATGAGTCTAGTCTTATGCAGGCCCTATTCAGGTAACCGCAGACCTGTGAGTTCAGGGGGGCAATGGTAAAGTCGCTGTGTAGACGACAGCATTTCATGGCCCTCCCTCCTGTGGCCTGGTTCGTGTATCACAAGGAGTTCATTTCTTTTTTTTTTTTTAATTTTTAATTATTTATTTAATTTATTTTTTAAATTTTATTTATTTCTGTATGTGTAGGAATGTACTGTCTGCATGCAGGTCTGTGCACCCTGCCGTGTAGTGCAATGCTGCGGAGGTCAAAAGAGGGTGTCGGATTCCCCTGGAACTGGAGTTCTCCTGGAATTGGAGTTTCAGACGGTTCTTAGCCGCCATGTGGGTGCTGGGGATCGAACCCGGGTCCTCTGCAAGAGCAGTTGGTGCTCTTAACCGCTAGGCCATCTCTCCAGCCCCTATTTATTTATTTTTTATGTGTTTGAATGTACTGTCTGCATGCAGGTCTGTGCACCCGTGACGTGCAATGCCGCGGAGATCAGAAGATGGTGTCGGATTCCCCCAGGAACTGGAGTCAAAGACGGTTCTCAGCCGCCATGTGGGTGCTGGGGATCAAACCCGGGTCCTCTGCAACAGCAGTCGGTGCTCTTAACCTCTAGGCCATCTGTCCAGCCCCAGGAGTTCATTTCTTTTTTTTTTTATTATTTTTTTATTAATTTTATTTATTTCTGTATGTATATGAATGTACTGTCTGCATGCAAGTTTGTGCACCCGTGTCCTGCAATGCCACGGAGGTCAGAAGAGGGTCTCGGATTCCCCTGGAACTGGAGTTCTCCTGGAATTGGAGTTTCAGACGGTTCTCAGCCGCCATGTGGGTGCTGGGGATCGAACCCGGGTCCTCTGTAGCAGCGGTCGGCGCTCTTAACCGCTAGGCCATCTCTCCAGCCCCCAGGAGTTCATTTCTACAAACATCCTGTGTGTCCATGTGTCTTCATGAATGTGTATATAAAGGCCTAAGGCAAATGCAGGGTTTGAGTAGTTTTTATCTCCATGTGGTAGAAATGGCTGATATTTCTGAATTATTTTACTTTTTTTTTTTTTTTTACCATGCTATTACTAGCACTGAGCATAAATTCTTTCTAAAACTGTATTCCCTGATTTATAATGAAGGAAAACAATAAAACTGTAGGGACACCTTTAGGAATGACTGTACCCAGGGTCTCCTTTATGCTAAGCATGGGTTCTCCCACTGGCTCACACACTGAGGTCTTCGGTGGCAAGTTTTTGCTAACTAGCCCATATACAGTCTCCTGCTGCCTCATGCCCTGGTGGTCTGATCTGGCCCACCTCCAGTCTACACACTGCAGGCTGACAAGCAGCCTGTAATGGTGGCTAATCATTCCCAGCTACCAGTCAAAACACTATGCTGGGAACCAAAAGCTCAGCTCAGAACTGTCAGCCTTTTCTACTTACTCTTAGGCATTAGGATAAGGCTCTGTGGGCAATGGTGCAAGTCCCCACTGCTGCACAGCCTCGGACAGTTCATCTCTCACACATCTAGACATTTCCCTTTTACCTGAAGAGATTCTTAGACACTTGAAATACGTGGCCAGATTTAAGTATCTGGAAAGAATCCAGCAAATTTAAATGATATGGAAACTGGAAGATGATTTATGTAAACTTAGAAACATTAGCATGATTCAAGACGGACTAGAACCTGGGCAAATTATTGAAGTTCTATGGATTGCTACTACTATCCCAGGAACTGAATGTAAAAGGAGGGTAGCAAAGACCACGCTCTCTCTTTCAGCCTAAACTGACTCTATTTTTACCTCCAGGTTTAAAACCCATATAGCTAAGTATCATTAGTAGATAATGATTCACAGATTTCAAATATTAGAAAGATATTTCCATTTATGTGGTTTTTTATGGCTAATTTTACTAAATCTAGGGACAATTTCTTAAGTTCTACAATCGAAATTAATGAGAAAATAGAATTTCCATAACAGAAATTTGACTTTAAAGAAATTGAAATATATTCCATCTGTATAGCTAAATACATTATTAACTATAAAGCCAAGGCATTTTTATAGGAAATCATAATTTCCAGTTTCATTTTAGAATGTTGCATTTTTCATATAGTATACCTGAATTCCTCATTTTTCTCCTATTTCTGTTTACATAAAACAATATAGGTAGATGTTCTGCTTCAAGAGCTTTTAAAGCAAGGAAATACTTTCCTGATTGCATAATCCTGTTAAAAAGTTCCCTTTTCATTCCAGGAGTGCTCTCCTAGAGCATATATCACTGAAAATTTTTGTCAAGAAAAGTATTGTGTCCTTCAAGATTGAAGAAGTTATTTTTAAAAAAAGCATCCTTTGAACATATGAACCATAGACTAGTTTCTAAATAAAGAAGAAAATCTGTGTCATTTATTTAGGGATCTTTCTTAGGTTGACAATAACACTTTATGGACATAATAAAAAAGTGATTCCTCCAAACATTGCTGGAACAGTTTGTAAGCCTCTGCTGCTATCTGAAAGTCTTTTCTGTAGCTGTAGGTTGTCCCTATGTAGGACACCTTTTCTAAGCACAGATAGTGCATTGGGAAGAAAAAAACACATGTGAAAGATATATTTTACTGATAGATTATTTTATCATGTATATTAGCTTTGACATTGGAAATGATTTGAAGGACATTACTTCACTTTTAAAAAGAAACTTTCTTGGGCTTCTCTTTTACTTTATTTTCAAAGTCAGATTACAAACTAACTCCAATGTCAAGTATTCGATTACATTCCTCTTGAATGACTGCTCACAGTCTATGCCAGCCAATGCTCCCATCCAGAGGAGCGACTTTAATTCTACTGCAGATAGGACCTCTCACAAGGGGGAGGACTTTAATTCCCTTTACATGCAAGAGAATATGATGAATGGTTTTTATTATAAAGTTTGAGTCAAGTACACAAAAGTGATTTTGCACTAAATTATACAGAGGGCTTTTAAATTAATGTCACAGAAATGTTCTGTAATAGGAATAAATGGACCAGAGTACCTGACAGATTAGTGGAGAAGCACTGCAGGAGCCCAGAGGGTGTGGCAAGAACTACCCACCCAAAGTCTTGATGGTATTCTGCATGCTGCAGACCAGAGATGTTTTTATGCCTTTGGTCATCTCCCCCCAAAGGGCAAACATAAACTTCGGGTTTATCTCTGCTCTTAAGAACACAAGCCAACTTGATTGAACAAACAACCTGTCACCCCCCACTGGATGGTGGGGCTGTAGGTGTTTGGGCACAACAGCCTGCAGATAGGTTTTGCATGAAGGATGCTTGTACTCATGGATTATCACTTATAGCTAAAAATGAAAAAAAAAAAAACTGAGAGAAAGATGCAGGACAGTTATGGCAGAATGCATGATCTGGGATGGGGTGGGGGTGGGGGGGGAGGGAAAGGGAAATAAGCCTGAACTGAATTGGAAAAAATGTATGAAATGCACAAAGCATCAATAAAAACTAATTTAAAAAAAAAAAAAGAACACAAGCCATTTAAACATGTCATGTAGGTCCATGACAGACTGTACAGAGGAGGGTACTGGTATACCCAGCTCTGAGGACAATACTCTGAGACATTATACTCTTAGCTGTATTAGTTCATTGTTCTGATAACCAGTACTGGAGATGAATTAACTTAAGAAGAGGATTAATTTAGCTCACAGGTTTGCAGTATTAGTCAATGATTGGCCCTGTGGCTTGGGGTATTTGGCAGCACAGTTGATCATGACAGGCACAGAACAAGAGAGGCCTGTTTACTTCATGGCATCAAGGACACAAAGGAGAAGAGAGAGAGCTGAGATCCCATTATTCTCTCTGAGGACATGCCATTGAATGACCTAAGATCCCTACCAGGTCTGCTTTCACAGCACCCACTACTACCCAACAGTACCAAGGTAAAAACTCGGTCTTTAACACATGGGTCCTTGGAGAGGTTTCCAAATACAAAATACAGCATTAGCTTATTTCGCTTTAACTGCAGTGGGAACGGGTCATCCAAGCAGAATAGAGGGGACCTTGGCTGCTCTGGGGATGGCAGAGGCCTTGTTATTAATACAGTGATGGTGGGTGGTACATGAAAACAAGTGTTCCAACTCCTGCGCTCAGATGCCTGAAGTGCCAGAGCCAGGGCTCTCACCAAAGGACATAGCCCTCCTCCCTCTGAGAGGAAAAACACAGAGAGGGAAGGTCTTGTTTTGATCTACAATTGTCATTTTCTTAACATGGCCTTATTTTTGGCAATAGTTACACAGAATTTCTCCTTGTTCTTTTTACAAAATAGTTTCTGTTCTCCTAAAATATGCTGTACACTGTGTACCTTTTGGAGAGATGCATTTTAGAGGCTAAAAAATCATCTCCATTGGTAACCAAGAAAAAGCAACACTGAAGCATTGTTTAAAATCTTGGTTGGAGGGACTGGAGAGATGGCTCAGTGGTTAAGAGCACTGGCTGCCCTTGCAGAGGACCTGGGTTTGATTCCTAGCACCCACATGGTGGCTAAGAGCCTTCCATAACTCCAATTCCAGAGGATCCTATGGCTTCTTCTGACCTCCATGGGCATTACATGTCATGGGTATACTTACATACATGCAGGCAATACACTCATACACATCAAAGTAGTAAATACAAATTTTTAAAAATCTTGGTTGGTTTCAGCATTGAATCCAAAACTCCTTCTTTTCTGATTTACTAGTTTGGGGCTGCTCTGTAATCTCTGCTCAATCCTGCCTCATACATATTTCTCTTCATCCTAATTCCCTGACCTAAATTGCAGTGAAATGGAATGTACAACACCAAATTTTCCATGACTGAATAAACTGAAGTCATCCAACTGCTAAACACACAGTCCACCTGCAAAATTCAGTGTCAGAGTCATGTATTAGAGATGTGTGCCTGTGAGAACCTGAGCCACTGTGAGGAGACCAGATAGGTGGTATTGGTGTTCACACTGATAAAGAAGTATCTCTCCACTTGAGAAGTCAATGAGGCTTCTTGTAAAGGCACTGCCATCTCAACACTGTGGGGTTAGGAAGAACAAACAGAGCAAAAAAAAAAAAAAAAAAAACAAGAGTCTGGGAATGTCACTGCACAGTACAGACACATTCAGACAATTCAAAGGAAAGACGTTTTCAACACACAGTGGGAGAACTACTGTCCAGATATCCATTTGGAGAAACAATAAACTTGGACTCTTATCCACACTAGAAATAGCCGCCTGAGAGACAACCCAGCAATTCCCCTCAGTGCTATTACTAGACACATATGAAAACCTACATCCACACAAAGACTTACTCAACAGTATTTATAATAGCTTTATTAAAAATGACATTTGAGGGGCTAGAGAAATGGGTCAGTGGTTAAAAGCACTGGCTGCTCTTGCAGAGGACTAGGGTTCCATTCCTTGCACTCTCATGGCAGCTAACAACCATCCATAACTCCAGTTCCATGGGATCTGACACCCTCTTCTGACCTCTATAGGCACTGCATGACATGGGTGCACTTATATACATGCTGGCAACACACTCACACACGTAAACTAAGAACAATAAATTAAAAAATACACAACTGAAAATAATCCAAATACAACTAACAGAAGAAATAAATGAATGATGATATGTGCATAGTATGGAACTAATATCTAGAAGACATTATACCAAACGGAAGGAGCTCATACAGAGATCTCTTGCTGTATGAGCTCATCTATATACATTTAAAGGCAGATCCAACTACCTCGTGCTGAAAGAAATGGGAAAAATGACTTCTTGCCTAGCTGCACAGAGCCAAGAGGAAATTTGCTGGAATGCTGCAATTGTCTACGTGTTTACTGGGGCACATATTTGTCAGAACTTACAAACTGCTTGCTTACAATCAGTGACTATCACCTAAACTTCCTTCTATTATACACAAAATTGCCAATTTAGTATTACCATAAAGTTTTTAAAAGGCTTATTCCAGATTTGGTTATATTAACAGATTACTTAAATTTAAATCCACTAAAATTGCATTTATATGTAATAGACTATGTATCTCTAACAAATGTTGACTCAATCTCACATGTATTTAGACTCTATTTTTGTATAGTTTATGCCACATGTCATATTGTACTTTTATGTTGAGAATTCTTAAGGACTGAAAATAATTTTTCCTCTTTATATGTAGGCCATATTTTACAGTTTATCACATTTAACATCCAATGAAAGTTTTGTCTTTATGTTTCAACTGTATTGTTAGCTGTTCATGTTTTACCTTTCCAATTTTTCATATGTCTCTGTTTATAGTGATGTAGTTTTCTGGAGGAAATTAACACATATTTCACATAAACTTATATATGACATAAAATATGTAATCATGTAAATGAAAAACTTCTTTCATTGACACAATATTTTTAACTTATTCTGAGAACTTGATACATGTAGACAGTGTGTTTTGATAACATCCCCTCCTATCACTCCCTCCAACTCTTCCTGGATATGCCCCTCCCCCAACTTCACGTCCTCTTTATATTCTTGGTTCCAGTTACACTTCTAAACTCAAAGTAAAGCATCTTGAGGGCAAGGAAGACTTTATATCCATCCTGGATTTGACTATCAGTTCTTTTTGTGCTAGTTCTATGACTTTAGTTTAAATGAACTTTAAGATCCAGTTTCTTCTTAAAAACCAATGTCACAATAGCTGTTTACACAGCTTCAAGCGAGGAGAACGAGGAGCTGAGCACTTTTAATCAGTAAGAAGATACCTTGTTTGTAGAGAAGAAATTCAAAACCAATTAAAAATCATATGCAGAAAATTACACCTGTCCTTCACAAAATACCATCCCTCTAGTGCAAGCTGTGCCCAGGGATGACATATAAAACATTTCAGAGCACTGTAGGCTAGGGTCAGCCCTGAGTAGGAAGAGAAAATAGGCCAGCGGCACTTACCAAGTGTTCCTGTAACCACCCATGGGGAAGATACTGCTGTAACCATAGACCTGGAGGAAACTGAGAGAGAGATCACTAACCTCTTCAGGGCACCAATGGGAAAATGATAGAATTAGGGCCATGTTGACAGTGAAACCCAAAGAACTGCCTTTGAATAAATAATCGACCTGGGTTTCTGAGCTGCTGGGGCTCCCCAGGGCCTTTTAAGAAAGGGAGTTGAACCCTAGAGTAGTGGCACACACCTCTAATCCCAGCACTTGGGAGGCAGGGGCAGGCAGATCTCTGTGAGTTCAAGGCCAGCCTGGTCTACATAGTGAGTACCAGGACAGCCGGGGCTACAGGGAGACCCTACCTCAAAAAGAACAAAAAAGAAAAAAAAAAAGAAAGGGACTAGGTATGGATGGAGGTGGGAAAGGTGGGCAAAAGGAACACATGATTTTAAATTTGTTTTAGAGATTTGTGTCTTTGAGACTGATTCATAGTACTATAAAAAAGAAAACTGGAATTTTGAAATAGGAAAAATTAGTATTCAAAGTTATAAGCTGCCAGCCAGTCATGATGATGCATGCCTTTAATCCCAGCAGTGGGGAGGCATAGGCAGATAGATCTCTATGAGATCAAGGGGAGCCAGGTAGACATAGTGAGTTCCAGGCCAGCTGGGGCTATAGGAAGACTGTGTCTTTCACAAACAAACAAACAAACAAACAAACCAAATAAGCAAACAAACTCCCCCAGAAAGTTATAAGTCCCAAGTCTAGTTTCTCAAAGTCCAAGAAAAGTAGCCTTGTAGATAACTTTGCATTAAAGCTGCTACATGTGCCTTTGTATGTATGTGTACGTGTGTGTATGTGTGTGTGTGTGGTGTGTTTACCTCTATGTGTGTGTGTGTCTGGCTGCTCTCCAGGCTTCTATTACCGAGTACCCCATTCCCTTACACCAGCAGCATGTGTTTGATCATACTGGGGAAGGAGCAGCCTGAGAGGGCCTGCGAGTTCACCTGTCCAAAGAAGGGCGAGATCCACTGCCAAGGCCTAAAGAGGGGGACAGAATCCTCCAGGCTGCCCACCATCAGACTGCATGGCAGGACACCAGCTAAGTGTGTTGTCATGGCAGTGAATTTGCCTTTGGCAAAGTTACACATAAATCAAGCAGTAATGAGATTATCCAGCACCGAACAAGATCCCTCTGCCACCTCTGAAACCTCTTCTGCCAGCTTCAGACAGAAAGAAAAGGAGGCCATTTCCAGTAGGACCATAAGCTTCTTGCATCGAGCCTTGTGCTCAACCTTAGTCTGCCAAGCCCAGGAGGAGAGCAGAGAAGATGCACTACTAATTCACAGAGCTCGAGGTTCTGGACTGTGTGGAGATGACAGTGGGGTGGGATGGGGCTGAAAGCGCTTGGGCGAGAGGGGTCTGTCATTATCCCTCTGGAACATGAGCTGACTACCAAAAGATGAACATTGGCTCCAAAAACTATACTAGCCTGAAAACTAAACAGTCCATCAAGAAAAAAAAAATGTAGCAGTCTTCACATATGCAAACACATACGCGTGCGCATACACATACACACACACACACACACACACACACACACACACATATGCACACAGGCACATAAACCAGAAAAAACTCAGTTCTCATTTGATTTTAGTCAAAACTAATATAACCCTCACTATAGGCCATAAATAAGTCATCAGTCATCATGGACAATTTATATAGGAGACTTAAGCATATAAGTGAAGACGGCCTTCATGAAGATTTTAACTTTAAATGTTATTGAATTTTAAAAAATGAAATCTGGGGCTGAAGAGGTGGCTCAGCGGTTAAAAGCGCCGACTGCTCTTGCAGAGGACCTGAGTTAGATTACCAGCACTCACATGGCGGCTAAGAACCATCTTTAACTCCAGTTCCAGGGGAATCCAATGCCCTCTTCTGACCTCCGTGGCATTGCACGACACGGGTGCACCAACCTACATGCAGACAGTACACTCATACACATAAAAAATGATAATAAAAAATAAAAAATGAAATCTAACTTAGGTTTATTTAAAATGTGTTTTTAATTTTTTGAGGTATTGGCTATTAGGCCCAGAGACAAGAGCATAACTGGCAAGCATTCTACCCCAAACTATATCTCAACCCTTTTTTCACTTTTTATTTTGATACAGGGTCTCATAAGTTTCCTAGAGTGGCCTTGAACTTGCAATCCTCTGGCCTCCACCTTCCCAACAGGTGGGATTGCAGATCTGAACCAAAATGCCAGGGGACTTGATGCCTTTTCTTTTAGATTTCTCCACATTATGTTTCTTACGTTAAATAACCTTTAATAAATTGAAGTTGAAATGGTGGTAGAAAGCCAAACAACAGGGAAACATTATTTTAAACATTGATGAACTTTTAATACAAACTCAACCTGAAGAATTTTAAAAGCTAAAAGTAGCAATTATTCCAAAATAATTTAATAGCTATATATCTTTAGTTTAAAAAAAAACTTGTATGTTGAAGGTAAAGTGTTGGAATACTTTTTATAAACAGCCACATAGTAAACATTTTCTGTCTTTCCGGCCCCTATGGAAGAAACCAGTCACATTCAAGGCCTAAACGAATGATCCTGTCTGTTCTGCATGTCAATAAAACTTTATTTATAAAACAGAGGACTAGAGGCCTAGTCCTAAAGGCCATAGTTTTCCACGGGCTAATCTAGACTAGACTAAAATATTATGTGGAATTCAGAGCCCAAAAGAGGAAACCAAAAATAAGCAAGTGCTTGCATCCAAATGTATGTTAGACCTGAGAAGTTACTTTTGTTTTTCTGGAAGTTTCTAACTTTTACCATGCAACAGGGAGTATGTAAACAGATGTTAATGTGGATCACAGCTGGAGACAGCACACACATACCCTATGTGTGATTCAAGATGGCTACAAAAATGTTCTATTTACAAGGATGACTCCCTTGCCCAGGATCAACTTTCAGCTGGTCCAGTGCACCCTATGAAGAAAAAAGTTACTTCTGTCACTTCTGAGTAGTTCACTCAACCTCTGAAAGACTGAAAATACCAAACCCTGAGAAACAAAATAAGAGTAGCCAAGAAAAAACAGGGTGTCTTCAACTGACACAAAAAGAAGTGTGCTCACCAGGCTAAGTAAAAATAATTAAAATGTAACATTTATATGAAGAACGGCCTCATATAGTCCAGGCTAGTGTGGAACTTAGACCCTCCTGCCTTAGTTTTCTGAGTACTGGGATCAGAGGATCATGTGCCACTGTGCCCTGCAGGAATGGTAACTAGTTATATGGACACATGATTCCAAATGGGGCAGGGGACGAGAGACTAACAGAAAGAAGCTGCAAGGTATAAGAAAAAAGATCTTATTCAAATAAACTCTAAAACATGGTGCCTTGGCAAGTCAAGTAGGTGACCACTCTGGACGTTTGGCTCTGTACTCAGGAGCATACCATGAAATCTTGCTGTTCCTGGGCCTGCTGATGAACGTCCTGGATGACAGGGCCAGCCTGTTTCCTTGGGCCGGTGACCTCATCGCAGCAGGCACACTACTGAAACCTACACTCCCAAAGGTCACTACTGGAGCCGTTTGTGGAACAGGAGTGGTAATGAATAACAATCTCAATGCTTGGAGATTTTCTAACACAGTCTGATTCTTTTTTTTGCAAAAGATACTAAGAGAATTACCTATCATTGACAGCAATTCAATACTAGAATAGTCCATCTGATAACATTGTGTTAAGAACTGGTGGGAAAAGGACTAAGAAAGCACTATGAAATCATTTTTAAGATAAATGAGTAACTATAACAAACCTGAAAAGCTATTCATGAACTACCTGGGATCATTTCTGTAGAAATCATCTATATACACATAAAAGTCTTTCATGTTCAAAGACATGGTCTACTTGTTCCCCATTAAGTCTCACTCAAGCTCCTTCACTGGCCCCAAGGCTCTCAGTTAAAAGTTGAATAGTTAAAAGGCACAACCAATTCCTCTCATACTCCTAAATCCACGATTTCCCCTTTGATTTTTGCACATCTCTCTATTTGTGTATAACTGAAGAACTGGACCCAACTATACCAGCAGCAACGGGTTCTGTGAGTCTCATTATGAAAAACTACATTCATTCACTGATGACCTATTCTGTGTGATGAGATTGAAAACTAAGGTGAGGCCCACTAACCCTTCTACTTTTTTTTTTTTATATTTGCATGTTTATTATAGCATTCTCAATCATCAGAAAGCAACCACTGCTAGATGAATAAGCAAAGGAAATGTGGCCCACATAGTTAACTTTATAAAATGGAACTGGCCTCAGTACAATGGCATGTATGGTTCTTCACCCATGACAATTTCCACAGAATGACAATTATCAGATAAGGGGCTACAACCAGGTGAATCACCAAGCCCACTTTTAGTTCCATTCACATTTAAAAGGAGAACACCCCTTTTGAATCAAAAGCTGTCAAAGACACATGGGATGGCTCACTTGGGCACTCACGGGGGGGGGGCAATAACAAAGACAAAAAGAATCTTGAAAAAATTTACTTGTATTGATTACATGTTGGCTATCTGAAAACTTTCTGTAAGTGGCATGTTATCCCACATTTTATTAAAAATTTTGTAGGCCTCTTCTTGATGTTAACCTGATACAAGTCTTGTCAGTGGCCATTTTTGGAACTTTCCAGCTGGCACTTTAACATCTGGGAGAGAAAAGCAGTGAGTTACTATTAACATAACTGTATAGAAATAAAACCCTATGCAATAAAAATCACTTCATTTACAGATTGGTCTTAAGGTGAGGCCCACTAACCCTTCTGCTTCCAAGGTTTCTATTATCCTTGGAGTCAACCAAACTCAGATGTTGGAAAAAAGCTTAAAAAATTCACCTGTACTAAAGAGTTTAATTATATAACCATTTCCTGAACAATATAGAATAACAACTACTTATTGAGCATTAATGTTGTGTTAGTTACTCTAAGAAATCTAGAGGTGACTTCAGATATATGGGAAGGTTATATAAGTTATATACAAGTCCATGCCACTTCAGGTAGGGAAATTCTGGGTCCACAGAATCTGGGCAGAGCTCTGGAATCAATTTCCTGTGGATTCTAAGGCAAAGTGTATATAAATCCTCTGCTTGCTCTCATTCAGCCTGTGTGGGAAGGAGACTACGTTTCTAACTCTGCCTCAACACAAAGGATTGGTCCAGGGCAAACCCACTATCATTAGTTGTTTTAGAATCTTCCTATTAGGAGATTTCCTATCAACATTTATATCTAGCTCAATGTCCTAACATCCAGGATTAACACAGTGTACAGAACACAAATGGAAAAAATTTTTAAGTGAGCTGTAGTTCCAGAGAATAAGAAAACATTTAAGTCAAACCAAATACTGAACAAAAGCTTATAATAAAATAGAAAAATCACTGAGATAAAATAATTGAAAATGTTTCATCAGAACACCTGGATCAGGCGATATACCTTAGTTTGGCCTGTCTATACTGTCTTCCACAGGACCCGTGGCTTTGAATGCTATAAACATTTTAAGAATTCCCTCTTGCTCTGCAGTCCACCCCTGAAATCCACACTAGTACATGCCCTGGAGACTGTCCCATGTGACATCATCTGCATCTCAAACTGCTCCAGCTCCCACCACACTCTTCTCTACCAGAGAATGTCACCATCTGTTTCTCCCAGCTACCTCAGCCAGAAGCCTTGGGCTCTTCCTTTACCAGTCTTTTCTTTCTCACTATATACCCAAGTTGTCCAGCTCTGTCTAGAACCTGACCATTCCTTGCCACCTATACAGCTTGCCCCTAGCTCAGGCTCTCATTTATGGTTTAAAGGACAGCTCCAGAGAGAGTGGACTGTTTTGCTTCTCATCCACCTGTGTCCCTTTCCTAAGCCTAGGGAACAATCTGCGGAAGAGGGGGTTTGGTAGAATGTAAGGGCTGCGATTGGGGTGAATGGTGAAACTACAGCAATGTAGTCTGGACACTCATTTGATCAACCTGA
Organism: Rhizomys pruinosus; assembly: GCA_009823505.1. Taxonomy (NCBI): domain Eukaryota; kingdom Metazoa; phylum Chordata; class Mammalia; order Rodentia; family Spalacidae; genus Rhizomys; species Rhizomys pruinosus. Next base: position 403,649 of record VZQC01010758.1, read on the forward strand.
TTGAACATACAACCCCTCACCCTCTGCTGGATGGTGGGGCTGTGGGGGTTTGGGCACAACAGCCTGTAAATTGGTTTCATATGAAGGATGCTTGTACTCATGGATCATCACTTATAGCTAAAAAATGAAAAAAAAAAAACTGAAAGATGCAGGACAGGTATGGCAAAATTCATGATCTGGGATGGGGTGGGGTAGGGGAAAGGGAAAGGAAATATGCCTGACTGAATTGGAAAATGATGAGTATGAAATGTAACAAAGCACCAATAAAAAAAAAAAAGAATGGAATTCATGCTGGGAAAGTGCGTATAACACTAAAAAAAAAAAAAAAAAAAGGACTGCGCATTCTGAATGTGCTCACTTCAGTCATCACTGTAGCATAAAGGGACTGTTAATTATAATCAGACCACATCACCCCCTAAATGACTGCCTGTCTCCTTTAAGCAAAACATAAAGCCAACAATGGCCCAATAGCTCTTTCTAATCTGGTTCCCACTGAGCATTCTGATTTCAACTCAGACAGCAAAACACTGCCTCTTCTACCTCCTAAAACATAATCACCACAAGTGTGGAGGCACCCACCTTTATCTGTGAGTTCAGGGCCAGGCTGGTCTACATAGTGAGCTCCAGGACTGCTGGAGCTACAGGGAGACCCAGTCTCAAAAGGACAAAAAAATTAAAACAAACACCTAAAACATAATCATAGCCCTCCTGACTGTTCCGGCTGTTCCTGTTGGATGATACTCTCTCTGTAAATCCCCCCTAGGGCTTCTCCCTGTGCCCGGGGCACCTACATATATAGACACAGGGCTCACCCCATGCTATCATCATCTCAAGGAGCCCTTCCTCTCCCAGCTGTCAGCTGGGGCCTGCTCAGTTCTCGGCATCTGCTCACAGTCCTCTGCTATGTGGCCTCCTCGCCGGCCTGCTCTCTCTAGGCCAGCAGCCTTAAAGACGCTCCAGAGAATCACAAGCAAACATTTGTAACAAGACAAATATTGAACACAAGCTTATCATAAAACAGGAAAATCACTGAGATAAAAGAACTGAAAATCTTGAAAAGAGGACCTGTTAAGATTCCATGAGGAGCAAGGATGGTGTCTTCAAATGTGAAAGACTTCTATGTACACAGACCTATTTCTACTTTAGAGATGCTAAAGTAAGGTCTCATAGAAAAGTTGCCATCACTTTCACCACACTGAAAAGACCCACCCACCCCAATCAAGGGCCCCCTACAACTGTGTCTTTAGAATACCACTCACCCTACACTGTAATACAACATCTACGCCCATCTCTGCTTAATAGCTTCACTGAAATGCCAAACTTTTTATATATTTTCCTCTGTATTCTCAGTTCCACCTCAGTGATACATACTCCTTCCAGGACAGAAGCCTATCTGTTTTTTCCTGCTGCATCCCTGGTCTGCAGAGCAGGGCCTGGTTTAGAGCAGATTATCAATAAATAGGGACTGAATTAGTGTATATCATCGACTATAGAGCTTTCTGTCAGCTTCAGGACCTCAATATTTTTCATCCTTTTGCTACACAGTGGGATTTCTACGTCTTCTTTCTACTGTCACTGAACTTTATTTAGTCACAAAAGATGATATTAAATGTTATCCTGTCCATGGTAACAAAGCAATATAGTTTTATTTCCACTTCAAGTTCCACTGTGAACATGGAACATTTTAGCCAACTCTGTGGTAAGAATTCCAAACTGAGTATTTGTAAAACCAGCATTTATCCTTATGTGAAAACAGATGTCTCCACTCTCAGGTTCCCAGGCTCTGGATAATTTTTGCTTTTTTTTTTTTTATTCAAAAAATTATTTACTTAAACAGTAGAAAGAATCGGAGGTGAAGCCAAACTTTCTGTGAATATTAATTCTAAGAAAACCACAGGATTGTGATTAGGCCTGTGACTGAACAGAGAGCAGCACGGGTACCTGAAACAGTACACAGCTTCCCATTAGAGTAATGGACACACAGAGCTGGCAACCCTCTCCTGGAAAGCAGTGCTGCTTTTCTGTAAGAGGCCAGATGCCATAAACCTGAAATATGATGCCTTGTAAAAGACACATTTGGCATCCATGAATTCGCAACTTCTTTGAGGTGATTTCAAAAACATATGTATATAAGACAATACTCAAGAACCCAACTACACGTCCCATAATAAGCTTATGGTTGCCTGATAATGTACCTGAAAATCCCTCCTGCAAGTCAAGTAACTCAGGACTACCAGGATTAGTAGATGCACCAAAAAGCAGCCAGATTTTCCCTTTTATTATGTATATAATTCATTTTATTAATTAGTACTATTAATACCAATGTCACTCATTCATGAACACAATACATTTCTAAATCCCCCCTTGCCACTCACTGATACAGGCACATTGATGTCTAAATTCCTGATTGCTTTATGTTTCTGGCCTCTGTCCACTTACCATCCATAGTTTCCAGATTAATCTGCCCAAAACAGTGATTTCTGTCAAGGCTCTCTGCTCACCAATGCAGGCTGACTCCCTACGACCTGGCTTGCCTGGTTCACTGCTCTTCCTGTGGCCTGCTTGTCAAAGATTAACCTAAGCTAAACCCTCTCCCTAGTCCAGTTTGGTTTCAGTGTTAACTGCATGGCTGCACACGACTTCAAGCCTTATCCACCTACCACTAACCCAGGAATAACTGGCTGAAAAATGCAAACCAGTGAATGAAAATCACAAGCTCAAGTCTGTCAGCTTTGCTGATTAATAATGTATTTGTGAAGCAGTACTGCTTCTCTTTCCCATAGAGACACAGTAAGGTTAAGAAGAAAAAATGTGCATTAAGCCTGGTCTTTAGCATGTTTAAAGTGTTGTGGCCTGCACCACATAATGATGGTTCAGTCCATAGTGACCACACTCAACAGTGGTCCTATCTCCTAATGACCCTGTAGTTGTTGGTATTGGGAACCTGGTGCAGAAGGGTGTTCATAGGAAGCTGATGCAAGCATGCACTGCACTGCCAGTCACATGAAAGCACAGGACAGCCAATGATGGACCTCACATTACTCTAGATGAGAAATGACCACCTGTGCTCTTTCCTCTCTAGTACTGAAGATTAAACCCAGAGGCTCCTCCAGCCCTTCAAAAAAATTTTTTTTAATTCAGAGACAAAGTCTTGTTAAGTTCCTTAGGCTAATCTCCAAATTGTAATAACCCTATCTCAGCCTATAGAATAGCAGGGATTAAAGGGCTATATTATATTTTTTTCACTAGAGTCTAGTCATATATATATATATATATATATATGCATATATATGGTATACTTTTTAAATTTTTATTTTCTATATATATGAGTGTGTTGCCTGCATGTCTATAAGTGCACCCATGATATGCAATGCCCCTGCAGTCAGAAGAAAGTGTTGGATTCTCCTGGAACTGGAGTTAGGACAGTTGTTAGCCACCATGTGGGTGCTAGACATTGAACCTGGGTCCTTGGCAAAAACAGCCAGTGCTCTTAACCACTGAGCCATCTCTCCAGTCTGGTATCTAGTATTCCAGCAGCACTCCTACACGCTTGCTGTCTGTGTCACATACCTGCATCAAGGGGCTACGTGACTGCTCACCTTGCTGTCTTCCTCTTGATCAGTATATTGCACGATGTTCCTTTACAAACAGAATCGCCTAAGACACACTTCTTGGAACAATTAAAATGTGACTATTTGAGCACACGAATAAATCTGGCATTTCCCAAACATCTTACCTGAACTTTCTGAGAAAGTAGAATTCTAAAGTGATCCCAGGTCATACCCTATAAAAATTCCTGAGATGGTAACTCTGATCAGGAGTCACATATCAAGCTGACCTGCAGACAGGGAGACTGTCTACACAGCCAGCTTCATACCCCAAGCCCAGTTTTATCTGGTTGGTGACAGAAGAGAAAACACAGAAATCTGAGCTCTGAGGAAGAATTGATAAGGGATCTGCTGCTGGCCACAGGCTCCTGAGAATGCTCATGCAGCACCTGCTTGCAAGTAGCCTCTAGAAACTGAAAGCAGTTGCGCTCAATAGCCAGGTGCTGGGGACTGCAGCCCTGACCAGGACCTGAGTAGGCCCAGGTTCTTCCCCAGGACCTCACATGAACACAGGGCTAGCTACCACCAGCAGTGCCAAATCCTAGCACAGGACCCAGCTGACCCATGGTGGCTTTTGGCCCTCAGAACTGGGCGCTGTCTGTGGAGTTTTGCACTACATAGCAGTAGAGAAATGAGAGGCTTTCCTTTAAGCATTGCTTATGATCCTACAAAAATAACATCATTCCCAAAGCTCTAGGCAACACTATCAACTGTCCCCACAGACCTGAACATTCAACCAATGGCAAAAAAGCAAGTAGAAATGGCTGGCAAGGAAATATCTTGCCCTCCTACAAAACCATGAAATATGCAAGATGCAGTGTGTAGCTCTGTAATGAGTGACTGCTTTCAGCTATTTAGCTATTTCCTTTCTTACTGAATTTTTGTAATTTTGATACAATATAGTTTCATAGTACTTAGATCCCCTCCCTTCTCCACACCTCCCACCATTGACCCTTGCCAATTTAGTGAAATTCACACACACACACACACACACAGACACACACACACACACACACACACACACACACACATATTATGGCCTATAGGGTTGATTTGTGCCCCCAAATGGTTTACATATTTCTTTTACAATGATAATTTCAATAATAATAATGAACAAGCCATATTTCTCCAAGTGCTAAAACAGGAATCAGTCTTTCTGTGATATTTTATGAATGTTATTATCAATGACAGGAGAATCAGTAAAATAATTTAATCAGCTTTCATAATGCATATTTAGAAAGTATCATCTTTTGTTCATCAAAATATTAATTTATTATAGATACAAGACCCTTTGAAACAGCCTACAGAACAATTCTAGGTCATGCTAATGAAATGTACCACCATTTCTTGGTTGTTATAAGAAAGTTAGTAGTGGGGGATGTTTGTCCATTACCTTTCTTGAGATAAATATTAACTACTAAAATACAAATATTCAGCATCTCATTTCTTTTTGTAAGTGAAATTACTGTTACTTTAGTTTAGAGAAACTTGTTTTGTGTCTGCTTCACGGCAGATAAGTAAGTCAGCCCTGGCTCTCTAGACATCCACTGCTTATTAAAAGAGAAACAAGTTGGTTAGGAAATGAAAAAAGCAGTTTCAGGACTGGAGAGATGGCTCAGCGGTTAAGAGCACCAGCTGTTCTTACAGAAGACTGTATTAGAATCCTAGCACTCACATGGCACCTAACAACTGTCCATAACTCTAGTTCCAGGGAATCCTATGGCTTTTTCTGATCTCTGTGGCCATTGCGGGACACGGGTGCACTTACAGACCCACACCCTTACATACACTCATACACATAAATACTTACTCTGGTAAGACTAGCTATGATCAAGAAAACAAAGGATACCAAATGCTGGAGAGGTCTCATCTACTGCTGGTGGGAATGTAAACTTGTGCAACCCCTATAGAAAGCCGTGTGGAGAACTCTTTTTTTTTTTTTTAATTTTATTTATTTCTGTATGTGTATGAATGTACTGTCTGCATGCAAGTTTGTGCACCCGTGTTCGTGCAATGCCGCGGAGGTCAGAAGAGGGTGTCGGATTCCCCCTGGGACGGGAGTTCTCCTGGAATGGGAGTTTTCATCAGACGATTCTCAGCCGCCATGTGGGTGCTGGGGATCGAACCCCGGTCCTCTGTAAGAGCGGTCGGTGCTCTTAACCGCTAGGCCATCTCTCCAGCCCCGTGGAAAACTCTTAAGAAACTGAAAATGAATCCTACCACCTGAACCAGTCATATCACTCCTGGGTATATACCCACAAGACTCATGCTATCACAGAGACACATGCACAGCTATGTTTATTGCAGCTCTCTTCACAATAGTGAAGAGCTGGAACCAACCCAAGTACCCCTCAACTGATGAGTGGATAGAGAAAATGTGGTACATCTACACAATGGAGTTTTATGCAGTGGTAAAAAAATCATGACTTTGCAGGTAAATGGATGGAACTAGAAGCCATTATGCTAAGTGAAGTAACACAGTCCCAGAAAAACAAAAGACGAATGGTATCCCTCATCTGTGGATGCTAGCGCCAATTACTTAGTTGTATGGCAAACTGGGCAACATTAATATGATCTGAAAACTGTGCTCTTATATTGTGAATTCCTTAAAAAAATAAATAAATAAAAATTAAAAAAAGAAGAGCTTATTGGGCTTCAGGGGGGTAAGAGTCCATTATGGTCGGGGAGGGAAGGGAGGGGGGTGGGGGGAGGGGGAAGCCAGAGCAGAAAGCTGAGAGCTCACTTCTTCCAGCAGCACAGAAGCAGAGAGATAAACTGGAAATAGGATGTGACCCCATGACAAGCCTCCTCATCTGTGGGTGCTAGCACCAATTCTCTCTTTAGAAGACAAACTGAATAATTCTTATTTCTTTGTTTTTCAGTAATGTAATACCTGATGTTACTCATTAACTTGCGATGTAATGTAGAAAAGTAAAGTAACATTGTTTCTTTACCTGCATACAATCCTACTATCAAAATGTAAAACCCTAAACATGATTTGGAATTAACCTACAAAAATTATAAAAAAGAAAGCATTCAAGAATCACTCCTTTCTAAGGTGAGTCTTCCCATGTTAGAATCCTAGTACAGTCCAAGGGAAGCTCCTTTAATTGGTTGAAACAGAAGGAGAAAAGGAAGAGGAGAGAAAAGAACACAGGAGGCAGTCAGGCTAGTGAGAAGATACGTCCTATTTGCTGAAGCCTCCATGGCCTTCTCAGGCAGAAGCTCACCAAGTGGCTTAAGGGACTCTCCACTGGCCACAGATGAGACATCAGCATTCATATTCAGTTGACTGTTCTGTTGTTTCCCTAACTCAGGGTTGGTCACACTCTAAGAAACTGACTTGTGTGCATGACACTCCAATAGGTTCCCTTGCTTTAAATGTGGCCTCATACTTTCCAGTGTTCTTTCATCTGCATGGGCACTCCTTTCTGTGTCAGGACTCCCTTCAGAGGGTCACAGTAAACACCAGTGCCAAGTTAGAGAGGGTCCACAGCAGGTGTGGGCTGTGAAAGCGTGTGAGGGCACACACAAGCATCTAGCCACAGGTCTGACACATAAGTGCTCTGCTGACAAATATTTTTCAGAATAAAAATCAACCATAGCAATAGGAAGCTGGTAAGAGGGCAATGGGGGATGATCTTTTCACAATACACTGCATATGAAATTGTCCAAAATTAAAACTTAAAATTAAAAAAAATTAGAAAGAAATAAAAACAGTTTCAATCAGGGCAATAGTAGTAGTTTGTATGATGTAGCCTTAGAATCACATGATACTTTAGGTGATGGCACTGAGGACAATTAAGAACGTATCTCTGCTCGTCCATCTATCCCACTATCCCTCCAGTCCTCCACTATCTATCTACTCATTCAAGACAATGGTACATTAAAAGGAAACATGGGCCCCACAGGCAGTTCTGACACTCATGTGTGCCCAAGGACCTAACTACATTTTTTGATAAAATAGCTTATAAAAAAACTCTTCTATTTATTTCAAATTGCTAAATTATGAAAGGCAACTGATAACTGTTAAATTTGTTATACTTATGCTTTATACCCTCAATGCAACATTCTAAATACCATGAAATTTTGTACAGCCATGCAAAGGTAACACTATTTTTTTACTAATTTCTAAAATTCTCCACATTGAAAGTTCTATCAAAACCAAACCAGCTCTCTACACAGTGTATTAGAGGAGCATTCTGGATGAAATCAAACAGAGTAGCCTTCGTACTCCCAACTCAGAAATGTGAAATGACAATACTGTATTCCTGAGACAAGTAAGTCACAGAAAACACACACACACACACACACACACACACACACATTTAACGCATATACAATAAGCACCATAAAGAGAGAGAGAGAGGAGATGTAGAGAGAGAGAGAGAGAGAGAGAGAGAGACTGCTTGTTAGGAGCAAATTAAAAATTTTTGATACCTATTATTTTTAAAATGATTTTTTTTTTTTTTATTTTTTTTTTTTTTTTTTATATTTATCTTTTTGGTATTTATTTTTAAAAGGCTGAGACTGAACTCTTCACACAAACTATTTTAAATTTCACTAATGAAAGCTATTCTCAAAAGAAACTGTTTAAACTCAGTCATCAGGTATCTAACATGATGGAAAATGTCAAGGATGCAACACAGAGCTCCTGGAAATCACAGGCACATTATAAACATGCTGTCTGTAACAAAAATCACAGTATGTAGATATACCATGCAGTGAGCACAGAGATACAGCCCATAAACCAACTAAAAACCAAGACGTAGTGACACAGATAGGTGTGACGGTGTGCCCAGGAGACAGAGGCAGGACTCTTACCAAAAAATAAAACATCACCAAGAACTACGTACCTAGAAATCTTAAAATGATAAATTTCGGGGCTATAGAGATGGCTACATCTACAGCGGTTAAGATCACCGACTGCCCTGCAAAGAGGACCAGGTTAATCCACACCCGTGGCAGTGGCTGCAAGATGCCCATTTAATTCCAGGGGAATCCGACGCCCTCTTCTGACTCCTACGCACTGTATCGACACGGGTGCACCACAAACTACATATAGACAGTACGCTCATACACATAAAAATAAAAAAAATTATAAATTTCACATTTTTGATTATTTTTAACTCTCTAAAGGAGGCAGCAGTGGATAGGAGGGCTGGAGTCTGAAGCTGACCCCTCCCCTCTGACGGGAAATATTTTTTAGGGGGTGAGATTAGGAATTTTAAGCACTTCAATGGTACAGACAATGCTACTATTCTTTTTTTTTTTTGGTCTTTTTCAAGACAGGGTCTCCCTGTAGCCCCAGCTGTCCTGGAACTCACTCTGTAGACCAGGCTGGCCTTGAACTCACAAAGATCCGCCTGCCTCTGCCTCCCAAGTGCTAGGATTAAAGGCGTGCGCCATCATGCCCTGCTAATATTTTTTTTTTTTATTTCTTTATGTGTATGAATGTACTGTGTGCATGCAGATTTGTGTGCCCGTGTCGTCCAATGCTGCGGAGGTCAGAAGAGGGTGTTGGATTCCCCTGGAACTGGAGTTCTCCTGCAATTGGAGTTTCAGATGGTTCTCGGCCGCTATGTGGATGCTGGGGATCGAACCCGGGTCCTCTGTAAGAGCGGTCGGCATTCTTAACCGCTAGGCCATCTCTCCAGCTCCCTAATATTCTTTTAAAACAAAACAATATTGAATACCACAGAAGTAGCCTCACAACAAAACCTTCACTAAAGGAAGACTGGAGGCTTCTATTTTTATCCTTGGGATATGAGCATATGATTTTCCTAAAAAAATGTTTGCAGATGCTTCTGAAAGGAACTAAATTATAGAAAAACCACTGCAAAGCACTGTGTGCTGAGCAACTCACTGCTGACTATGTTTTCAAAGTGCTGAAATGTGTTCAGCAGCCTGGTGTCAGATGCAGTTTAAGGGTAACTAGCCCTGAATTTCCTCACTGCAGAGAACCAGGAAAATGAGAATCAGGAAGCTTTGATGCTAGTAGCTGTTGAGGAGTAGGAGGAGAGTTAAAGCACAGACATTAATGCTCAAAGTTAAGTCCTACTTTGACATATTTGGCCCCCAAATTCTTAGACTGGTCACCAAGCATACTAACTCTTACACAAAGAAGCTATTTTTTTTCAAGCTACTAAAATCCCAATATTCATTATGTACTATAATAATCAGTCATTTACCAAAACAAATAGAAAATGTATAAAGATGAAATTCCTCTATTTCTGTTTGATAATAAGTATGATGAGAGAGAGAGAGAGAGAGAGAGAGAGAGAGAGAGAGAGAGAGAGAGAACAGTTACAATGTGATAGGTATAGCGAGACTCTCTAGCTACATAGCTCACTGGTAACAGAGTCAATAGCTTTATTATTAGTGAGCCCCAGCCTGACCCTCACCCCCAGGAAGTTGCTTGAGGGATGGTGACCAGTAGACCTCCATGGACCCATCGACTCTAACTTCTGGAGGAAACAAAAACAGCAGAGTCCAGATATAGTTCACACATAGCTACAGTTTATGACAATACTCCATAATCTCAAACCTCACAGCCACCCCCCCCCCGACACACACACAAACACAGAACACAAAGCCTCAGGTACAGAACATTTCCTTCTTTCCAACAGACAGGCTGGCCTCTTTGATTGGGTTCTAAGGTGTATGAAATAAATTGAAATTCTGCAGAATGTTGTGTCACTGCTTCGGAAAACTGAAGAGTATTTTGTTCTTCTTCCAGTCCTTAATGCCTGCACCGGAAAGAAACCCACCGGCTTTCCATTTTCTGCTTAATTAGCTTCACCCCTACAAAAACAATTTTGATTGTTCAGAAATGCCCCTACCATCACTAATATTCTATCTATAAAACTTCCATCCAATTTCCTCTGCTTTGAAAGTTTGTGAACATTACAGATGGCAACAGCAGCCCCAGAAATGTGTCATGTACCTAAGTCTCCTGACTTTAACATCCACGTCCTTAAAAGTCTATGTGCCAGAGGGGAGGCCCCATGAAAATCACCCCATCCACGCTGGTATTACACATGTGCATATTTTAAGTGTGCATTTGCATATTCAAAACTTCCCAACATTTGTGAAACCAGCAAACACTGCACATTTAATCAAGACACTAGAGTAGACTGTGACCCCACAACCACTGTTCAGCAGAAAGGCAGAGTGGATAGCAGGCTGGAGACCAATATTTAAACCTGGCCATTCATGGCTGCCTGGTTGGCACCAATCACTCCTCAAGAGTGACTGTGAACAGGTGGTCCATGTTAGGCATTAATAAACGCTGCTGTGTATGTGTGTAGGCTGTACCTACTTGGCTATATGGCACCTGCCTAGCATGCATAGGTCCTGGGACCAACACCCAGTAGCACCACAAGCAAAAAAAAAAAAAAGAAAAAAGAAAAAAAAAGTAGAAAAAGAAAGGACTGCTTCAGTTCCTAGGGCTAGATATGGACATATATTTTCTTCTTTGAATCCCTGCTCTGAGTTCCAAAAACTGAATGAGCAAGAAAGGAATTCTATGCACACAAGGTATACAAGTATGTATGGCACACAGTCTTTCTGGATGTCTCAGGTGCATTCATGGGAGACTGTGTGGTTTTTAATGGGAATTCTGGGCAAGTGCTGTATGCTGGAAAAACCATGGGACATGGCGCAATAAATTTGCTGACTAGTGCTTGGGCCTCTCTCCATGGCTCTGCAGCTTATCAGCTTCATCTGTAAAATGGGAACTTTTCAGAATGGTCCAAGAGTATAAAGGATTTTGAACTGAATTATGATTATATTTTAAATTCTGTAGGTGTGCATTATACCTAGAAATGTTTCTTTTCACTCTTTTTATTAAGTAGTTAATTAATTTAGAAGCAATGTCTCACTATATACTTCCAGGTCACTTGGAACTTGCTAATCTCACGTGTCAGCCCAAGTGCTGGGATTATAAATGAGATTTATCAGGCTGCGTGTTCTTTGACAATTTAATTACATAAAATGTGGAAATTCAATTGTAGCTAATCTGATCATGTAAACTTGGCCTCCCTGCTCAATGAATATCACATTTAATTTTCTTCTGTTAAAATATTCTTAGCTAAATGAAGAAAGTTGCTCTACTACTGTCTGAATGTTTGAGTCCCCCCTCTACCCTAAAAAATAAAAATAAAAAATGATAATCAAGGCAATGGCACTAAACAGAAAGGCCTACGAGTAGTACTTAGGTCCCACTCCTAAGAGACTAGGCCTCAGCTTCCTTTCCCAGTCTGCTGCTTAAGAATATAGAGGGCTCCATCCCTGAGGAAGGGTCTTCGCAAGGTCCTCAGCCTGACAGTGACTTCTTGCTAGTTCCAACTTCCAAAGCTGTGAACAATAAATTTTCTTTCTTCTTTTATTTTTTTTTTAAACCTACTTGGTCTAAGGTTTTTTTTGTTATATCAAGCAAACAGATCAGATATTCTTTGTAAAAACATTCCCATCCTAAGGTACTATAATCTTAATATAGTTTCCTAATATAAGAATACTCCTTGAGTTGCGTTCCACACTGCTGTAGTTTACACTGATGTCCAATGGTCCTTGCATTTTAGACAACAGATGATAAAATATGATCTGATATAATCAATAAATGGCCCTGCCATAGGATGGAGCTTGGGACTGTGTGGCTTCATTGGATTTATCCAAAGGTATTGTACATGGAAGTGTTCATACAAACATCCAAGCCATAGGCCTATTAAGCACACAGAGAGTACAGTCAGACTGACAGTTCACCTGGTTTACTTTGTGAACATTTACTGCCCACTCATTAGAGGACACGCGCTGGGAATAGAGAAGTCAGTGAGTACATGAAGCTCTCTGCCCTTCAAGAGGCCTAACTCATGCTCTTGAGGTCCCCCCATTTCTCTCCTTTCCTTCCCCCCTTTCCCTTTAACCCTCTCTCCCTTTACCCTTTTTGGTCTTTGAACAGGGTTTGACCTCAAACTCACTATGTGAACAAGGTTGACCTTGGACTCCCAATCTCCCACTTACAGAGTAGGAGTGCTGATATTCCAAGTGAGTGTTATCACACTAGGCACCTGTCAGTTAACTGTCTAACTGAGGAGAGATACAGTACAAGAGGAGTCTGGTGATGCTGTCAGAGATACAGAACTCCCACTCAGGCATCCTGATTTCTGCTTTGAGTGTGAAGAGAAAGAAATTCAAGTTGTGGGGAGGCCCACATGTCAGGCCACGAGCTACTGCCTCCCACTTGGTAAGTGTGCACTCACCACCCTAACAGCACAGATCTGCACCACACAGTCCTACTGTCAGATTACAATTAGTTTCACTTCACTTGTTCTTAAAATAACTCTTTAATAGACTATTAAGCTCTAACTTTTAACTAATTAAAGCTCCTTAAAGAGTTTTATTTTTTAAAAAGTTAACTCATTACTTTCTAAAGCTAAGTAGCATAAATTCTGTTACCTATTTATACAGAACATGTTTAACCGATGAAACAATCTGAGGGCTCCATTTTTTTCTATCCATAAACTATGTGCTAGTTTCAGTATTTTAACCACAACTAGTAATTAATAAAGAGTATCCATGAATCCCTAAAACCTGATATGTCACTGAGCTTTGAAGGTAAATAGCTGAAATATTTGAAGCTGAATCTGTGATTCTATTAAGTCTATTATTTTGAAAATTATGATGATCATTTTAAGTATAATGTCCAAGATAGCCAACTAATATAAAGCATCTAAATTAGAAAGCATAACAGAAATCTACTTTGACTGTCTTTTTTCAACAAGAACATCATCTTTATTTATGTGATAATTGCTTTTCTATATATAGTTTAATATAGACAAATCAGCTATGTAAAATTATAGATTGATTTTTCACTCATATTTTTAACTAAAAGGTATTTTTCATCTACTGAAGTAAGCTTATGAGTCATTATCACAGGTATGATTTAATAATTTTCACATTTGCTTATAAAAGTTCTGTTAGTGATACAGTCAGCTTCTGAAGACCTGCACATACAGCTGTTTAGGTTGCGTACAGCACAATCTCATGATGTCAGATTGTGGTAGTCTGTGTGAATGGCACTGCCAGGACTGACACGTACACAAATGTCTGTGGAGCCTCTGAGCAGTACCCATGGCTGGGAATGAACTCAATATGGCGTTGATACAGTACAGTTGCTCTGGAACTTACATGTTTGTATCTCCCACAAAAGAGTGAAGTTAATCATACAAATGCAAAGGAATCAGGAGCTCTCTACTGAATAAAAAGTTTCAGAGATAGTATAGTAAAGAAGTTAAGAGAACAGAGTTCTAGAACCAGCCCCATAAATCTTAAGTCCTGTGTCGCCTCTTATTAGTGGCCCAGGACAAAGGACTTCACTTCTCTATGCCCCAGTGTCTGTATCTATAAAGAAGCCACAAGGAACCTGAACTTGGCTCTTAGAGAACTAAACAAGATAATAGGTATGAAGTTGCTAGAGTGGCGCCCGGGAGTGGTAGAGACTATGCAAGTGTGAGGACTGGGGAATTGCTGGTAAGAAAAGTGACCCAGAAAGAGATACCTAACTGATGATGGGTTAAGAATTAGTCAGTGGTTTATTCATCAACAAGAATGGTCTGATTTACAGCAACTTTTTTTTTTTTTACAGTTTTCAGGAGGACACAACCTCCTCTGGAAGGCAGAGTCCATACACCTGGGGTTCCAAATCCTGCCAGGGTAGAACACCTTGGTGGATGGGTACACAGATGCTGCCAGTACCTTGGCTGGAAATTCCTGCTGCTTCCCCTCATGGCAAGAGATATACCAGTGGACAGACATCTCCAGGTAATGCAGTCAGCCATGGAGGACTCGAGTGCTAGGAGGGTGTAGCTGAGAGAAAGCTTGTACATCCTACCTGGTCAGTATCTGCTGCTTTCTTTTATGTTCTTTAAACTGTTGCTAATCCCCAGGGGACTGCACTTATTACTTAGAAACCATCTTCTCAGCACTGGGAACCTGTGGCCCTGAGGGAGAAGAATGTGGTACAAGATGCAAAGCTTCCCAAACTGGAAGCATCTAGCTAGAATGCAGGGCATGTGAGGCTGACAGCCAGGAATCGAAATTGGCAAGGCATGTTACCAGCTGATGCCCTTCATACATTTCAGTTCTTATACAGGATCCCAAGAGATGTGATTACTGGTTTTGATGTAGATAGGGTTTTAGATAGTAAAAAGCACACAGGAAACATGTTTTTAAAAAGGAATTAAATATAGATGTTCTGCTCTTCAAGCTCCACTCGCATTGATATCTAGTGTATAAGACAAATGCAGTTCTATGCATGAAATGCTTGTGTGCATTGGGTGCGTGTGGCACCTGCCTGCTCTAGAATGGTTGATTGACTGCCTAGTTCCTCTAAAAATATTCTTTATTACACTCATATATATATATACATATACATATATATGTGTGTATTTGTGTGTATGTGTATACATATTGTGTGTGTGTGTATACACATAGGAGGACACATGCATGGAGGTCAGAGGACAACTTTCAGGAGTTGCTTCTTTCCTTCCATTGTGTGGGAACTTGGTGGAAATGCCTTTACCTGATTAGCCACCTCACTAATCCTAGTTCCCTGCTCTTAAGAAAAGTGGTAAGAAGATGCCACTGGGAAAAATTAAAACGAGTATCACAAAGAAGTTCGGGAAAACTAGGGATCCAGCTCTGTAAAACAATCTGAACAAAACCAGCCACGGAACAAATGGGTCCCACAGCTCTCTGTATGATGCTAACACTGCACCCAGAACTCTCTTTACTACTGCAGATTACTAGAAATGTATATGCTGTTTTAGTTAACAATTTTAGAATTTTTCATCGTAAATGCAGTTAGTGCAATTCACTGAATCAAGTATGTACTCAGTACTGAGAGCGTGAACAGAGTGCTCAGTCCAAGAGCACTGTTAGCTTTACCTTGCTGCCTGACCCTAACGGTAAAGTTAGAAACAATGCATCTCACTAAGCCATGAAACCCTCTAGCTAGTCCAGACTCTTGGGAGGTGAACAGGAAGACGATTAGGCCTGGGCAGCTGGGATCCACACTGCATATTTCATACAAGGCCATCCTGGGGCATACTGTCAATTCTGAGCACTTCGTCCTGGCTGAGAGCAGAAGGTAAATGTCAGTCAACCATCTGGTGGCCAGGTCACTGAAGGATTGCCAAATTCTACAGCTGACAGTGAGAGAGTGAGACAGATGCACTAGTTTCAACACAGCCCTTACTTCCTCGAAGCTTAGTATCATGAAAGGCTGTTGACCCATAATCCTCGGATAAGCAGGCTAGTACAAAATAATGTCACAGATTGGTGACAACTGGTGACTATGATGACAAGTGATCTCAAGAGTAATGCCCTCAATATTTTCCCTATCTGGCAACAAGACTTATTACTTGCTCTGAGAAGTTCTTGGACTATGTCTGACCTCAAATACAAGGCAGAACAATGACAAATCTGCTGTAGGAGGGGAAGACAGAGATTTCTGTCAACATGAAGTATCATCACCAATTAATGAATGGACCATCCTCTTGTGATCCCTAACCACAGAATGCTTCCAATTTAGAAAAACGGAGAATGCAAATGAAGAGCAGAGAGCATCACTGATTTCAGATGGAGAAGGTGGGTCTGGTTTTCACTTATGTTCACTCATATTGTTACAGTACTGTGATGTGCTTGAGCCAGTTAGATCTTCGGGAGGACTGTCATGAAGTGTGACAGGTCAGCCTGGGACACAGAGTAAGGCCCTATCCTAAAATAAAATAAAGCAAAAGCTATTTCTAAACATCTATTTCAAAGGAAAAAAGCACTTATCACTGTACTTTATTTTAGCAATAAACAATCATATAACAAAAGATTGTTGAAATAAGGATAGCAGAGCAAGGAAAAATACCCTGAAGTAGACATTTCAACCTCATTAAACACTGAGAGAGAGAGTGTGTGTGTGTGTGTGTGTTTGAGTATAAACTGATGCTGTCTTGTAATAATTCACTTCTCATGTATCTTAGTGTGTGCTTCTGGACTGTCACATTTAGGAAAATTAAAAGTTTGTAATCCAGATATGTGAAAAAGAGAGAATCCATACTTAAGGGACACAGCTCAGTGGCAGAATGCTTGCCTAGTATGCACAAGGTCTCAGGTTCAATCCCTGGTACTACAAGAAAAAAAAAAAGTAAAAATCGGCACTATTCCCTGCAACTCTACTGCAACCTGGTGCAAGCAGTATTGCTGCTTTGATGGCTAGTGGTTGCTGAGTGCAGGACCACAAACCAAGTTGAAGAGAGGTGCAGTGTGATCAAAGGACTCCAACACTGCTTTCCCTGTGACCACACTTCAGACAGTCAATGTGCTTTTGCTTCTTGCTTGCTATATGACCAACAGTCACAGGATATAGACAAATTTCCTCTTGGGACAGAACTGAACTATTCATGCTAACATCAAGAGCAGAAGGAGTTGGCAGGGGGTAGTTTTCACCAAGCAGATCTGCCTGGGTGTGGTGCACTGCAGAACACAAGACCTTCAAAGAAGTGACCTTCATAAGAGGTGACCTTCACAAGAGGTGACCTTCAATAGGAAGGTGACTTCCTCTGGGGACTTGAATCATCATCAAAGACCTGATCATAAACACAGCAGTGAATTTCCTGTGGCCCTTTCCAGTATTCACAGAGAGGCCTAATGCCTCATTAAAATAAGTAATTTCTTAACTTATTTTAGAACTGTGAAAGAATACTGGAGGGGAATGCAATTTCAAGGTCATGTAAATTCAGTGGGATCTACAGTACTAAGTTTCTGCAAGAATTGTGTGAAGTTCAAAAGAAAGTGGTAACAAAGGCCTCTGTGTCTCAGAGCACAGATCAGAAGAGTTCTAGACTGTGTACTGCCACTAGGCATCTTATGTTGGGAACCTGGCTCCCCTGACATCAAATTCCAGCTGTTAGACAACTCTTTCGATTGTTAGCAGGACCCACACACAGGAGGCTCTGGAAGTGAGATGACCAGAAGGCTGGAGGGGCTGGCGGTGGAAACAACCTGCCTAAGCTCAGTCAATGCAGTCTGAAACCAAGCAACACAGGCACCATGGAAGAGACTTACTCAGAAGGACCAACAAAAAGGCCACCTCAGTCTGTTGCAGCACTGGTATGCTTTCTCCAGCTCATTCAAGGAATTCTTGTCAAAAACAAAAGTACTGTGGGCCCAGTCAAATGTAAAGAATTACTGTATTGGATAACAACTCTGGCAGATTAGCCACGAGCTTCTCAAAGATAAGGGCCAGGTCCTTCCAACAATGTGTTGTGGATGTCCAGGAGTCATCTGTTCAGTGGGGCCACATGCTACACATGATGGTGTTCTGGGAACTCCTCAAAGCTAAGCTCCTGTACGCTTCCTAGATGAAGCAAATTCCTCCCTCACCAGCCTGGGTACAGGGGGCCGGTGCTTTTAGTATGTGACTTGATGCACCTAAAATATTCATAGCTATTTAAATTAAGTGAATACATTCTATACTAAGAATAAACCTAGAAAAAATATTTGTTTTTTTCTTATAAATATGCTAAAGGCAGGAAACAGTAAAACAATCTCAATTTTCTCTTCTGTCAAATCAAGGAATTGATGCTAAATCTGCATCTCTGCCTTAAACATTTCACAACTTTGTGGGCAAAAAATGACACAGTTCTGATCAGAGAACAGTCATTAACAATGATGGTCCCAGGGCTGATGTCCAGAAATGATGGCAGCTGTCACCTGATTCTGAGTAACATTTACTTAAAGGCTATGATGTATTTGTGTGTCATCAGCTTTCTCTTCATAAGAAAAAGCCAGCATGTCTTCTCAGTAAGTGTGATTATCCCCCTGTAGTTCCTTTTGAAAGTTAAGGCATATAAATTGGATGAGCTACTAGGCAGAAAAATCTACAATTCATGTGGCCCCATGCATCCTGCATTTCAACCCCAGACTGTCCCAACCTGAGCTGTGCTGAGATGATGCCTATCTGAACAGCTAGATGGAATCTAAAGAAACAAGAGGAGCCTAAGATGAGAGGCAGTGGGCAGGGGAAAGGGACGGGGGGGGGCAATGAAGATACCCGGGTTTGGTGGCCTTGACAACAGTGAAATGGCCGTTTTTCGATTCTAATGAGCTGAGGAAACAAATCAGGAAACTGCCAAGAACAATGCTCACTGGAGAGAGATTCCACTCCTACAAACAGCTGTAAGCAACACTCCACCAAAAAGTACAGCTTCATTATTTATGACTGACATATACCATTTAAATTGGAGCCATTTTGGTCAGTAGTATAAACAATATCATTTTAGAGAGGGCAACCAGAAGTATGCATTTCTGTACAAATACAAGAAGAAACCTAAGATACTGTGTTTTTTAAAGGGAATCATGTGTATTATTATAACAGGACCCTAAGAAGCTTCTATAGAAGGTTAATCAACCTACATTACAGACTATGCAGAAAAACATTTAATATACTGGCTTCATGACCCTGGCATGCAAAAGCTTTATCAATACTTTAAGGTCTCAGAAAAGTCGGAAAAAAAAAAACAAAACGTGCCCTCAGGTGGATTCTTCTTTGGGTAGACATGCTATGAGGTAAATAGCAAAGCCCTCAATTGAGGTTTCTCTCTCCAGTGGCAAAGGCTAGTGGTGGAACACTGCCCAAAAAACATTGAGTAGAAAATTCCAGAAACATACCAGTCCCAAAGTTTTAATTGCACCCAGCCTGAATATGGTGATTAATCTCATGCCATGTTCCATTGGGAATTGAACCATGCTTTTATGTGAATCCATGTTGTATTTTCAACTCACCTGTTTGGTCACTTGCCAGTCAGTGGTCATTTCAATTATCAAATGTCTACCCTGGTAGCTCAGTGCTTATGCCATAGTAACCTTTATGTTACTTAATAATAGTCATGAAGTGAAAGCCTCTAATGCAGCATAATTGGTATAGTTGTTCTTATTTTATTATTATATTTTTGTTAATCTTATGCTGTACCTAATTTATAAGTTAAACCTTATATGCCAGAGGAATATATGCATAGGAAAAAGCCTAGTAATATTGGATTCCTAACCTTCTACCATTTCGGTCATCCACTGGGGGTCCTGAACGTCTATGGCTAAGTGGGAAAGAGTCTTGGAAGATCTAAGACTGTGTTACATAAATTTAAAAAAAGAGTACACTCAGAGAAGAAAAGTCAAATTCTTATCATTTGCAAAGTTTAAAGACCTGTATAATACTATGCATTAAAAGGCATTCATACTGAGTTTGCTCTTAGTTCACATACCAGATCAACAAAAGTAGAGAAGGTGAACAGTGAGAGGTGAAGATTCCCTATGTGTGATGGCAGCTTTCCCTCACAGTGCCAAAATGGCTCCTATAAACAATGTAGAAAAGCACAGATTTATTTTGGCTCCATTTTCAGGGGCTTCACCCCATGGCCAACTGGCCCCACTGCTTTAAGGCCAGGGAAAAGCATCACAGTAGGAGGGCGTGGAAGTGGAAAGCTGCTCCTTCTTGACAGCCAGGAAGCACAGAGCTAGGAAAGGGCTACAGACAGAATACAAACCTCTGAGGCATGACCTCAGTGACCTGCTTCCTCCGACAGGGCTCTGCCATCTAATAACCCACTGGATATGAACTCATGAATGGATTAACCCACTGATGAAGTTAGTACCCTCATAATCTGGTCTTCCTTCAATAGTACCAATAGTGGGAGATTTAGCTTTTAGCACATGAACCTTGTGGGGACACGTCACATGAAAGCCATACTATATGGGTAGTGTGTGTGTATATGTTGGGGGACAGTGCTCTTCACTGCTCTATAGGGTAGCACCATAACTACTCGGTTTCCAGAAACTTGCACTTGGTACTTCTACAGATGTTGGGGAGAATTTACATTTTCCTTCTAGCTTACTCAATGGATAAAGCATAACCATACAACCATATGGTAAAGTAAAAAAATACAAAGTTATGCAAACTTATTTTAAAAATCATAATGAAAAGAAGATGGTATATGCTGTTGAGAAGAACACTTTGCAAGTTCAGGTTAGACATTTACCACAGGAATGAGTGACATCCAGTAAGATTAATAAGTCTTCATGTCAAACAGAACATTAAAACTCCTGGTTAAGCTTTGTCCTTCTTCCAAAATGCAAATAGACTTGTAAAATGCAACTACAATACTGCTCTCTGCCAGAAAATACTAGAGGCAAGATCCTTTCTTTCTAAATTAGCTGAGAAAAGATGAACAGTCTACTATGAAACCACTCTGAGAGGTGGACTAAAACTTGTGTCTGAGAGGCACAACTGGGATGGCCACAGTGTCTGGTGCCCCTTGCTCTGGGGCAACAGAGACAGAAGGGGAGGAGCATTGTTGCACTAGTTATTACTGTTGGGCTGGACTCTCATCAGGCCCTCCTCTAAGGAAGCCCAGGCATCAGAGAAGAAACACTGAAATAGCAGAGTTCTTCTCAGTGTGAAGTCCTAAAGATCCAGGAAGGAGGAAGGCCAACAGGTAGGACAGGAGGAAAGTAGAGAGGGAAAGGGGTACTAGGGAGAGTGCAGGAGGAAAGAAAGATGGACTCCAACCATCAGCATACCAAACTTCAGACAGAACAAAGAACTAGCACTGCTGAATTCAAATAGACACACCCTGCCAGAAAAATGACTTTCTTTACAGCTCGAACTGCTTCAGAGGATCCTAAGGGCCACTATGAGAAGTCACCATGTTCTCAGCACTCCAGCTTGCCCAGGTCCCTTGCTGCACATTCAGAACAGCTCCCATCTGCATGGAGCATATCTAATTCGAGGCATGGAAGCAAAGATAACAGGGGAGGTCTCCATTGCCAGAAATGCTCAGCCATAGTTACTTGCTAATGCAACTCATAGTGAATTACATGATTATACACTCCTTTCTTTAAAAGACTGCGTGTATGCATGCGTGTGTGTGTGTGTGTGTGTGTGTGTGTGTGTTGCTAGAAATGGATCCAGGCATCTTGTGCATACTGAGCACAAACTTGTGCATACTGAGCACAAAACTGGGTTGCACAGCTCAGCACATTTGTACACCAAACAACGTTATTCATTTCAATTGCACACAAAACAAATGATGTGAAATAAGTGGTTAGAAAATTCTTCACTATGTGAAGGATTCAACTGTTTTCTATTCAAAGAACAGGAAAAGGAATACCAAAGTTTTAAATTAGCCTGTGTAATTCAGGCAGAGCATGTGCACATTATTGGATTGCAGTTTGTTTCCCCCTTTTAAAGTTTAAGAAAAAATATAAGAAAAGTAATAATACTTCAGTATGAAAAGGAAATTATCTAAAGAGAAAAATTTTATATATACATATATATTTATTTATAGTGACCAAAGACATATGTAGGCTAATGTAACCTAATGCTATTAAAAAAAAATCTACTGTGCTTATTTTTAATTGCTTTTAAAAATTCCATAAAACATACAAGAATATACTGCTTTCTATATTTTAAAAAGTGGGCACTAATAAAAATGAAAGGAGTTTAGGTATACGTAGCTAACTGTTCAGTCCAATTGCCAATCACAGGCAAAATTTTTATGAATGAATCGTTGTGACCCAAATGGAGGTAATAGTTTAATGAGCTGACAATGAGATTACTGAACTTGCGCATTCTTCCTTCCCTACACTGCTAGGTTGTCATCAGCATTCAGAGTCATGACAACTGTCCCATTATGGACACACTATGGGCAACACTATTATTTTATCATCACCACCTAGGGCTCCCTCTACAGGGTATGCACTGTGTGCCTGGCACAGTGCACTTCATACACACCAATACATTCAATGCTTTTGGGGCCCAGAAAAGTAGGTGTTACTATCTGCATTCTGCTGAAGAGTACAGTAACAAAAACTACCTCCAAGCTTAGCACCAGAGTATTACAGATTTGGGGATATGTTGGGATTCTGGAGTATTTACATGGCATACTGAGACGTCTTACTCTAAATATGAAATTCACTTATGTTTCATGAATACCTTGCACGTGTAGAAAGAAGGTAATTTTAGGGAGGATTTTAGTGGATCCTCTTTTTATTGTGACATAAGAGCATGAGTGAGTTTTCCCCCTTGGAAATGCCATGTCAGGTCTTAGATCCAGTGGAAATATTCATATATTCACTGGCTGGGGAACAGTAAAGTTGGTGCTTTACTTGCCTTATTAGTAATTCTGATTATAACAGTCCAAAAGGGAAATTAAATATAAACAGAAAGAGGGTTGAGACATCTCAGGGATCAGCCAGGAAGATACACTAAGGCTGGAAGAAGAACATTTGTTTCGGAGCCAGCAGAGATGGCAAGAAGGGGAGCAGGTGCTAAACAAGCCAAGACAGAAGCCCATAGCTGGGACGGTTCCATTCCTGGGTGGTTCCCACCAGCTCCTCTTGCGCTGCCCAGGTTACTAGAGGAATGGTTAGAGTCCATGTCCCCAGTTGGTGGCTGACCCAGAAGGGACTCCACGAGTAGGTGCCAAATGATTATATGACACAAAGAAGCAAATAGAAGGGAAAGAAGAATGTGAGAGGGAAAGAAGAAAAGAGAAAGGAAACAGAAACAGAAAAAGGTGAAAAAATGGAAAACCCTCTGTTTAACAGACAAAAAGTTACATTTATTTATGACTGGATTTATAGATGAATTCAATAATTTAAAATATGATTACCTTTTAGGCCATAGAGTCCTGGCAGCTTTCAACTCATGACTTAGATTAGGTAGTACAGGTCTTCTTGGTGTCCAACTCAGGGCTTTCTAAAAGGAAATGGACAAAGACTAAATGTTGTGCTTGACAAGAAAAAGTGATTTTAAAAATAGCATTAAAAAGAAACCAACTTTCATTGACTAACAGACATTCTATTTTCTAATATACCTAGGGAAGAATTAGGGTCAAAGCCCTGCTCTACCTGAGATACTCTAGCAGGGTTTAAGTTGGTTTGAGAAAGAAATAAAATCAAATAATGGAGGGTTTGCTCTGTGCACTCAACCACCCTCAAGAGACTTGAGAACCACCCTGGGCTTTGTACTACTCAAAATGTAGCATCCCCTCCAGGACCCACCAGGGCCCTAGCTCACAACATGATCAGGCTTCTCACACACCACAGCAAAACAAGAAAAAGAACAGCTATCTTTGGTTGAGGAACTCAGCTGTAAAGGAAGTAAACAGAACAACTGCTGTGGCCTGTCCCGCCCCCACCCCACCTCCAACGCCACTCTGACCTGAGCTCATAGATAAGAGCATTCCTACTTTTCAGAGATTAAGGACAGCCCTTAGACTATGCCATATCAGGTTTTGAGTATACCATGCTTCATTTAGAGGAAGAAAAAAAATACAGACTTGACTGCTATAGCTGGCCTCAACCACCATGCTATATTTTACAAAGGTAGTAAGAAGCGGATGCTCCCCAAGGAAAGTCACTTCCTGGATGTCTTGGACAGGTGATTGCTTTTACTGTATTTGGGGATAGTTATAGGAATCATGGGAGTGATTGTTACCTAGTAACTCATAAGAAGATTCAGTGGTGGAAATTTTAACGGTCCCTTACTCGCCCATCTGTTTTTGTCAGAAGCCACCAGATCAAATGACTGAATCCTTGTTTACTTGAAAGTAGGAGGCAGCAGACAGGGAAAGACAGTTCTGGCTGCACAGATATCTTCTTTATGGAGATTTACTGTGCATGCATGGCCAGAAGAACAATCAATAGTAAAGTACTTTAAGAAAGTGCTTGCAACTGCAACAACGGTGGTTAAGAACATCCTTCCTCGAGTTTCTGCCAGATTCCCAACCATCATCTGCTCCTTTCTGGGGCAATGTGTAATAAAAGAGACGCATAAAGTTTATTAGTGAGACTGCAAATCTTGACCTAGATTTTGTGTGGCTTAAAATAATGAACAGAAAGCCTGAAAACGTCTATTTAAATAACAACTACGAGTGCTACTCCTCACTCTCACCAATGAAACTTCCCAAACAACCTGCTTCTGTTCTATCACCCAGAATGCTCAAGAACACAGAGTAAAATTTCTTAATTAAAATAAAAATAGAGACTCCAAGTTCCATGCCTCTTTTAAGGTCCTTTAGTGCACGTAATTTAACAGTACTACTTTATCCAACTGTAGAAATATATTATATAGGATCCTGAGAATGCTCATGAATAAAACCATATTATTTTTTGAATCATATTATTTTAATACTATTTTAGAGTAATCTTAATCTAAAAGGCTTTGCACCCAATTCAGTTGGCTGATTCAAAATAAAACAAATGATTTTATTCTATGCTAAGTTGCAACCAGTGTTTCTGATCAATTTTTTAATCTTTATCATTATTTTTACCTTTCTGCATACTTAGTGAGAAAATATGAAGAGCTAAACTCTATTGTGATTCAGAGATACTGAAGTCACAAAATTATAACAAGTAATGAAATTCAGGCTCAGGTCTATCATCAAAGCTGCTATGTGAAAACAAAGCCATCCTAATAAAAATAACTCATATTATACACGCTGAAGATTGAGATATATTATGACTAAGTGTACCAGCTGATCCATTTTTAATAAAGAAATAAAATTCCAGAGTGGTTATGTGCCTGTTCCAAAATCACACAGCACACACTAAAGCTCAGATGTCCTAGATGTCAGTCTAGTGCTCTAATATATAAAAATAAATCTTTAATTTAATTGTTTATAATTTTATCTTTAGTGTAAAATAAAAAAGTCTGGCTCAGTGTGGTGGAGCACACCTTTAATCTCAGCACTCGGGAGGCAGATGCAGGCAGATCTTTGTGAGTTCAAGGCCAGCCAGGTCTACAGAGTGAGCTCTAGGTCAGCTGGGACTAAAGGGAGACCCTGTCTCAAAAATACCAAAAAATAAAAAAAATAAAAAAAATAAAAAGGTCTGTAAGTGCAAACACCACTTTGTAAATCAACAACCACTTGATCAGTTATCTAGTGTGTACTTGATCATTTGCTCCATGGATAAAACCAGATGGTGGGTCTAAGGCCTATGGGGAATTAAAGTAAAATTTGGAATACTCAGCTGTGTCACCTACATATAGGAACTCTAAAAATACAATTTCCTTCTCCATTCACAGCCAGGTCATAATAGGGTTCGTTCTAATATGTTTTCACATAGATTTTGTAGATATCAAGCAAGATGAAGTAATCCATAGTCAATGCTTACATAAGCATTTTTTTTTTTTTTTTGGACTTTTGAGACAGGGTCTCCCTTTAGTCCCAGCTGGCCTGGAGCTCACTTATGTAGACCAGGCTTGCCTTGAACTCACAGAGATCTACCTGCCTCTGCCTCCCAAGGACTGAGATTAAAGGCGTGCGCCACCATGCCTGGCTACATAAGCAACTTTTAAAGTTAAGATTTCAGGATGATTATTATTAGACCCATCAAATCAGAATTTGCATTCTCTAAAATTCCAGAAGCACTCAAAGGCACTCAATTTATTTAGATCGGCAACTTATGATCAATAGTCACCTGCTGACTCCGACTTTACATTGCTATCTACAATAGTAGATGTATATGATTCAAAAAGCCCGAGACAGTAACCTGTTTGCTTCAGACTAGTGAACAGGGAGGTATTTATAGGGTCTAGAGTTGAGCTTTATGCGGGTTAGATGCATAGATGAGTATGTGTTCACAGGGTCCAGTGCTGTGTAAATAGATAGATGATTTCCAAAGAGGGTATGAATTGTGACACTCAGATAAGTAAAAGCTATATAGAAAGATGAAAAGGAAGCTCAATTAAATAGGACAGCAGAGGACAGAAGCCTCTATATACACTACAAAAAGCAGCCCAGAAAACAACAGAGAGATTTATTTCTTGAAATACAGAAGCAATTAAGTACAATCAGTCCCCTGTATTCATGGGTGCTGTATCTGTAGATTTATCCAACAGCCATCTTCACTGACTGTACAGCCTTCTTTGTTTGCTATAATATCCTAAACAAGATAGTATAACAAGCATTTATACAGCATGTGCACTGTATTAGTATTATAAGTCCTTAGAGATGACTTAAAATATATGGAGGATGTCTGTAGGTCCTATGTAAACAACGCTATCTTATACAAGTGATCTGAGCAGGTCCAGACTTTTCTATATGAAGAGAGTCCTGGAACCCATCCCCTGAAGAAACCATGGTACAACAGTAGTTTTTATTTCTTCATCTAAACTCATAAATTTTATAAAACATAAAGACAAAAACCATACTAAGGGAGAAGCAAAGGGGGCTGGATTTCAACATGCTTTGTCAACAAAGAAATTAAGTATCATGCTAGCATACAAAAAAAAAAACAAACTTCAACACAGAGAAATAAATCCTTACAAGATACCATGACACATCAACTAAAGAGGCTAAATTTAAATTTTGAAAATATGCCAGATTGGTGGCACGTGCCTTTAATCCCAGCACTTGGGAGGCAGAGGCAGGCAGATCTCTGTGAGTTCAAGGCCAGCCTGGGGCTACAGGGAGATCCTGTCTCAAAAATAACAACAACAAAAACCTGAAAATAAACAATTACAAGCAGGAAATTCAGAACGTTGTAGGCACTTTAAAACACAATTTAGCAGCTTCTGCTAAAGCAGAGCACACTCGATCTAACCTATCAATTCTCCTCCTAGGTATGAACTCAAGAGGAATTAAAATGCACAGATTCCACAGAAGGCTTGACACAAAAATGGTAACAGCAGCCTTATTCATGATAGCCCCAAACAGGTGACTGGATAAACTATGCATGGAAAATAGTACTCAGTAATAAAAAAGAAAGACTTGCTGCTGCATCTGATACTATAAATGTGTTATGAGAACACTACATTACAGAAAAGAAGGCAATGCAAACACTAAATGGCTGGTCTTGCTTGAAATTTTAATGAAGGCAAAACTCAATCAATGGACATCAGATCAAGGACTGCTGTGATCAAAGAGGAGTGGAGGACTGGCTACACAGAGGAATGAGGGGACACATGGAATAATGGAGATGTCATATACTATGACTGGAGTAGCAGGTTTCTGGGCATATCTGTGGAAATCACTGAACTGTGTACAGAAAGTCAATATGTTTAATTGTATATACACTAATTGCATACAATGCACCTCAAATAAGTGGTTTCGTAAAAAGAAACTTCTATACCACTATCATTTAACTGAAAATTCACTAATGTCATTAGTAAGCCACGAAAGTTCTTTCTGGGATTTTGAGACATCCTCTAATACTTAAAAAGGATTATTATGGGGCTGGAGAGATGGCTCAGCAGTTAAGAGCACCTACTGCTCTTGCAGAGGACCCAGGTTCAATTCCTGGCACCCACACAGCATCTAAGAACCGTCTTTAACTTCAGTTCCAGGGGAGGAATGTGACACCCTCTTCTGACCTCCACGGCATTGCATGACATGGGTGCAACAACCTACATGCAAATGGTACATTCATACACATAAAATAATTAAAAAAAATTTTTTAAAGGATTATTGTAATCTGTGATGGCTAAGTGTCTAGAGACCACCAAAAAACAAACTAAAACTGTTTACAGAGAAAGTAAACTCTTCTGTTGTTCTACAATTTCTACTAGATTGTGGCCTTATTAATAAATATATTTCTAAAGTTAGCCTAGTAATATCTAGTCTATGACAATTCTCTTGAATGGAAGAAGAAAGACTCCAAAAACTTGATAATTTATGGATGGTAAAATATGAGAGACAGAAGAGATGTCAAAAATGTATGGGGAGAAAGAATGTGATTCACAGAAGACTGTGAATCAACTCTAAAACTATCCTTTAAAAACCCTGACAAGTATTTCCTGATGGGCTTCATGTGTTGGTTACTACACTAAATGGAAAGAGAGACACCACAATCAACCAAGAAAGTCCTTTCTCAGACAAAAGTCCACCATGTAATGCTGTTTATGGTAGAAGTTATATTGATGTATATGCAAAAGGCCCACCAACTCTGAGTTTATTACTCAACTATTAACTGTAGAATAAATACCACTGTAATATCAGGTTGTACTGTCAGATGTACAGAAGAAGGAGGAGGAGGAGGAGGAGGAGAAGTAGGAAGAGGAGGAGGAGGAGGAGGAGGAGGAGGAGGAGGAACAGGAGGAGGAGGAGGAGGAGGAACCACCACCACCACCACCACCACCACCACCACCACCACCACCACCATGCAAATCCTACCCTACTGTGCTCTGTGAACTGGTCAGACTAAGATGGGTAACAGCATGATCTAGGTGAGCTCACAAGCTTCCTGATAAAGCCCAGCTAAAGGTGTTGACATCTTTTTTGTTGTTTTTGTTTTGTTTTGTTTAGGTGTCGACATCGTTTATTGTGGTACACACCCTCTACCTCCAAAGTCTGAAGATGGCGCCCAAGACTGAAATGGCCCAGCACCTACCAAGATGGAATGCTGGGCACTACCAGGTCTGGAAAACGAGATGCAGGCAGGTAGAGATCAACTACAGAAGTTCAGTAACATGAAAGCGGACTGTCACATAGAGTCAGCACTCTGAGAAGCAGAAGTTATTGAAAAGCAACATGGCTCATGAAGACAGCATTCCAACAACAGAATGGTCTTATGGTCTCGAGTTTGAACAGCCTGCTTCATAAAGCAAGGGGACCTGAAGGCAGAAATTAATTCAGTAAATACTCCTAATATGTAACAGAAGTAATACTAGGTTATCATTACATCATAATCTGTTTCCTAATACCCAGGCTTTCAAGCTCCACATGGAGCAAAACTGATCTTTTCCAAGTCCCACTGTGATCACACCCTCCCTCTGTCCCCCCATTTGCGTGCTATAGTCACTAGCCCATTCTCTTTTTTTTCTCAATATTTTTTATTTGATTTTTTAAACAATAAGTAGTAAGTAGTGAATCCAAACATCCTTCATGTAAAACCAATTTGCAAGCAGCTATGCCCAAACCCACACAGCCCAAGGCTCCCATCCAGCTGGAGGGGCTTGTATGTACAATCATGTTGATCAAACCAGCCATTCTCTTTACACTCTTTCAAAGCTGCCCGGCCTCGGCTTTGATGGCAGACAAGTCTTTTTATGGATTAGCCTCATCAGCCACTGTCTCTCATATGGCTTGGTCACAGATACTAAGAACCACTGAAGAATCTCAGTGGGCCATGCTTTACTTTGTACTGTGTATATCACATCTGCTATCTGAATACTCTCCTTATATCCTGGTATGTCTAGACACTTCAGTCCATTTATCTTGAGCTCAGATCCTCCATCCTCTCCAAGCTTTCTTCCATGGTCCTTCCCATGCCCTGGTACACTGCTAGTCCCCATAAAGACATTTACTTCACATAACATGGGTTACTGTTGTCCCTTCTACCTAGCCATGAACCTTACCTGGTTATCTCAATCTCCTAGGACCGAGTCTAGGAAGAGACATTTCACATGTTTGTGAATGAGTCAGGACTTCCAAGACAGAACAGTCAGCTGCTTTCCTGGCCTGTCTCCTCTTATCTATTCAGTCTTATTGGAGTGAGATGATATTTTAAAGTGGTTTTAATTTGCACTTCCTTAGTTATTAGTGACGTTGAACACTTTTTAAGATGTTTCTCAGCCATCTCTAATTCCTCACTTGTGAACTCTCTGTTCAGCTCTTTGCTCCATCTTTTGAGTGGGACATTTGTTTTCTTCTTTGTTTTTTTGAGCAGTTTATATATTCTGGAAATCAATGCTTTGTCAGATGTATCTGCGGTGAAGGTTTCCTCCCACTATGTGGATTTTCTCTTCACTTCCTTGATTGTGTCTTTTGATGTATAGAAGCTTTTGAGTTTAATGAGGTCCCATTTGTCAATTGTCCATCTTAATTCTTGCACGGCTGCTATCTGACTTAGGAAGTCTTTTCCTACACCTATGTCTTGTAGTCTGCTGTCAACTTTTTCTCCTATCACCTTCAGAGTTTTGGGTTTCACTTTGAGTGATCCATCTGGAGTTGATCCATCTGGAGTTGACTTTTGTACAGGGTAAGAGGTAGGGGTTTAATTTCATTCTTCTACAAGTGGTGATCCAGTTTTGCCAACACCGCTTGCTGAAGATGCTGTCTTTCCTCCATCGTGTCTTCTTGGCTCCCTTGTCAAATATAAGATGGCTGAAATTGTATGTGCTCAAGTTTGGATCTTCAGTTTTGTTCCACTGGTCAACTGGTCTGTTTTTGTGCCAGTACCAGGCTGTTTTCATGACTATAGCCCTGTAGTATAGTTTGAAGTTTGGTATAGCAATCCCCCCACCCCCAAATTGCTGCTTTCACTCAGGGTTGCTTTGGCTATTCGCGGTCTTTTGTTTTTCCAAATGAAATTAAGGACTTTTTCCCCAAGCCTGTGAAGAAACTCTTGGGGATTTTAATTGGGATTGCATTAAATCTGTACAAGAGTTTGGGTAGAATGGATCTTTTCATTGTCTGTTGTGATAGTTCCCCTTACATCATGGATTCTATTGATTTGGAGTTGTTCATTCTTTCTTTTGGTTAACTGGGCTAGAGGTCTGTCTATCTTGTTTATTCTCTCAAAGAACCAACTTGTCACCTGGGTTTAAATCCTGCCTTCATGACATGGTATAACCTTGAGCAACCAGCTTTATCTCAAAAGACCCATCTCTGGGCTGGAGAGATGGCCTAGCGGTTAAGAGTGCCGACCGCTCTTACAGAGGACCCGGGTTCGATCCCCAGCACCCACATGGTGGCCAAGAACCATCTTAAACTCCAATTCCAGGAGAACTCCAGTTCCAGGGGAATCTGACACCCTCTTCTGACCTCCGCGGCATTTCACGACACAGGTGCACAAACTTGCATGCAGACAGTACATTCATACACATACAGAAATAAATAAAATTTAAAAAAAAACATTAAAAAAAGACCCATCTCTGTGACTATAATATGAAAATGATTATATCATTCATTTGAAAGGGTTATTGAGAGCATGAAATAGCCACATTAGCAAAGGACTCAAACAGGTCTCTGTTTGAGTCCTTTGCTAATTCAACATTGTCTGGCCATGCAGCAACGGCACTGACAGAGGAAGAGACAGGTCAAGTCCTGACTACTAATGTGACTGACAAACCCTGGAAAATCTCCTTGGGGAGTGGGGTATTTCATCCCAAAATAGAAACCATCCCTCCTTTGGAGGAAAGCATTTTGACAAAATATATAAAAGATTAACAAAGTTTCCCCATCAACACCTTTGGTGATGGATCATTAATTTCTGAGCAACCTAGAAGCTTTCCTTCTTCTTCCAAAACCAGAGAGGATTGTACAATTAAAGGCATCTTGAGATTCAGACCAAAGACAGTAATCCCCTCACCCTTGTGCTCCTCACATGCTGCTGCAGACCCCTAAGAACAAGCCTTTTCTGTATTCTAAGAATTCATTTACTTGGAATGAGCTGAAACAGATACCCTAAATACAGGGTTTTACAGAAAACAAACAGAACGCTGAAAAGTTTCATTATATTCATGCAAATGAAATTCATTCATCGCACTGCTTTATTCATGGATACTCTATAAACAGCACTTACCAAAAGTGCATATGGTCAAGGAAGTCTCGAGAACACCTTGATGGATATATATGAAGCGTTTGCTACAATTCCCGTGCCACACTTCTTTTGATGATAAATACGTACTTGCTTGAAAATTAAAAAAAGATGTATCTGGTCACAAAGAACACATTTTTAAAAAAGAGTGCTACATATTCCAAATGCTCATTTTCACACTCCTAAAAATGGTGTGCAGCTCATTATACAAACACATGATTTAAAGCTAGCATGTTATTGGCTGTATATGATTCAATTAATAATTGTGTCATTCCCCTGGGTTTCAATGACTATGAGTCAAGAGCTAGAAATAATTCATTTAGAAAAGATTACAGAAATTACAAAGCAAATATAGACTTCATATATAAAGTTTCCAGCCAAATGGCCAGGATCCGTTGTGTGGGCCTGATCTTGAGATCCAGAAATGTGAATACAGTGATGGACCCAGTCCGCAGAATTGGCAGGACAGGCAGGAGGAGAGAACAAACAAACCTCATTACTTATGATGTTTTAATATGTATAACCCTGAGATTTCCTAAATCTACAGTACAATAAGAAGTTCCTTTGTCACCAGCCCAGTGCTTCCAAAGTCATTGTTCTGCTCTTCAATGACAGAAACAGTTGTGGAAAGCAAGTGCTTTGTGATTGTTAAATTTTTATGTCAAATCCCTTATTAACTTAGAGAAAATAACCCTTTAAAGAAAAACACAGAGGTAATGAACTCTCAACCACCTAAGGCAGAAAAAGTTAATCTTACCTGGAGGTTGATCTTTAAAGTATTATTTTTAAATGACTAGCTATTGAATTAGTGACTATGTTGCTTGAAAAATAAAAATTACTGAATATTATTTAAGTCACCCTGGAACATGATGCCAAGAAATCATGTCAACAAGTGTCTGCTCCCTATTATTACAAGTTGGCAATTTTCCATCCTTGCAAGCATCTCCAATACCAAAAAGAGACCTTCAGTGAATTTTTGGGTCTTTATTTTTTTCTTTAAAAAACTAAGGCAGAGCCACTCTAGACAAATCTGTAAGCTCCATTTGAGAGAACTTGCTCAAGAAGTAAGATGGAAAACACCTGAGAACACAATAAAGTCTTCTCTGCCCCTATATATCTCTAAACATATGCACACATATGAATGTGTGCCCACCTGCACACACACACATACACACACACAGACACACACACACACACACACAGACACACACACATACACCCCCCCACATACATGTACATTCCTCCCTTTCCCCAAACATACAGACATAAAAATCAGAGCTGAAGTTGTAGCTCAGTGGCAGGGTACTTGTAGCATGTTTAAGACTTGAGTTCTATCCTAGCACAACATAGCAACACAGCACAGTCTTTACAATATACTCAGCACGGTGTTCAGGAAATATAACCTAAGCTGGCTGAAAGACAATAAGCACAAATGCCCATTACTTTTAAAGATACAGCTGTCCCACTTATTTCTGCTCCTTGAGAGACTATTCACTAACAATCCCTGAACTTGGCTCTCGTCAATTCTAGATGCATAACTGGAGCCCTATTCAAGTGCTTTTCTGAGCAGGTGGCACTAATTTCAAGCCCCCCTCCCCCCAAAAAAGTCTCTAGTCTTGGTTTTCCTTAAGAAAAGCTATTCATTTCCTTCATAAGCAAGTATAAAATGATGCCAAAACCAACACCAGTATTTTCTGGTATCCTATGGAACTTACCATCTTCACCATTTTAAGCTAACTGTTGGGTGACTAAACACATTCACAGCGTTGCGAACCATAATTACCATTGTTCTCCAGAAATCTTTTCCTGTCACAAAACCTACATGTTCTGCTCACTGACCAATTCCTCACTCTTTCCTCCCCTGCTCTGACCACCTCAATTTTTGTTTCCACTGACTACAGAAGGAACCTGGTAAAAGTAGAATAGTGTAGTATTTGTCTGCTTATGTCTTCTTTCACTTAGCAATGTCCCACAGTTCACCCATGTAGTGTGTTCCACAGTGCTTCTATTCTGAAGGTTGAATGTCCTCTTAGATCAGAAGATATAAGTCAAGTCAGGTGGGCTTTTACAGCAAAGCCCTTGTGAACAGGCAAGCTAAGGATAGACCACTGTGTGAATGAAAATATGAGTCTGTCTGCACCATCCAGATCTAGAGACCCCAGCCTCAGAATGCTGCTTGCTGGCACACTACAGAGCCCCCCAACAGAGCAACAGGAGTGTGTTAGTTCAGTCACATGGCATGTATGTAAGGTTTTACTCAGGTATTACTCTCTATATTTAATGTCTGATATTTGCTGTCCTTGGGAGCTCCAGGGAAATCAATGTCAACAAAAATGACTAGCTAAGCAACTTTAGAATATTAAAGGTCACACCAACAAAGGTAATTTTTGCTATCCCAATAGCACTGCAAATCAAGGATCTAATACCCAAAAAGACTGGGGCCAGTGGGATTTCAGATTTCAGATTATTTTCATTTAGATAAGTTTTCTTAGGGATGGAAAACAAGTTCAAACACAAAATTCAGTTTATATCTTAAATTTGAATGTCTTACTTTCCCTTATTTAAAAATTCACAAGCATAATCTTTGAATTCTTCATGTTCAACATGCTCCACACTTAAATCAATATCCATGGTAACTTAGGCTAAAATTAGGCTGATCGATAAATGATTCAAAAAAGTTAGGGCTTACCACTTGGTGGTCAAAAATATACATGTTGCAGTTAAAAATCCCTGAATTGTGAATTTCAGCTCTCAGTTTTAAAATTAGTGGAATTTACATTTGAGTTTAAAATGTTTAAAGAAATGTGAATGAAATATACCAGATTATGGGGGATGAGCGATCTACCAACCAAGGTCAATGAATCCCAAGTCAATCAAAGGAAACATCACTTGGTCACATCACTCTGTGGTCATATCTCACACACACACACACACACACACACAGAGAGAGAGAGAGAGAGAGAGAGAGAGAGAGAGAGAGAGAGAGAGAGAGAGAGAAACAGAGAGAGAGAGAGCTCTAAATCCAAGTCCTCTTTAAGAACAAGGGAGGCTGAAATAGAACAATATATTTAAAGTGATAAAGGGCAAAGAGATAGCAATTACATTAAATACTAACTTGGCAAAATCAATCTTGAAAAGGGAAGGAAAAATGACAGAATTTTTTGGTTACATAAGACCTGTCTCTTCCCCTACACGCTACTCTACAGAAGAAGTTTGGGGTTAAACTAAAACTAAGAAAGTTCCCATTAGTATGTCTACAATAAACAATAGAGGAAGTACTTGGCGCTGTAAGGAAATAATACAAAATAGAAACTTGGTTCTCTAAGAAGGAAAAAAAAACACAGAAATGGAAAAATGTGTGGCTACACATAAAAGATGTTTCTTCTATTAAACTTTCTAAAAGAAAATTTCTAAGAGCAAAATAAAAATCAATGAATTGTGATGTTACAACATATATAGAAGTAAAATATAATTATACACAAAGATTAGGAATATAGTAAATGGAAACATACAGCTTGAGATTCTCACATTGAATGTGAAGTAATTCGGCATTAGTTCAATTTTGCTGATGATTATGTCTATGTGTCTATGCAATGTATCTATTCTTACATCAGTAAAAAATAAAATATTAATAAGATACATAAACTATTTTGAGAATACTTAACTGATCCAAAAAGTAAGGCTTGAACAAGTAAGAGATAATAAGATAACAGAATTAAAATCAACAATATTTTAGATAAACAATGCTTAGGTAGTATGAAAAATCACAAGGAAATGTATTTGTCGAAAGCCTGCTCTGTGTGTGTGTGTGTGTGTGTGTGTGTGTGTGTGTGTGTGTGTGTGTATAGTTGAAGACTATATAAGCAAGAAATACAATGCCAGGCAAGGGAAACCTCTCATGGAGTTGTTGGTCAGGGTAGTCCAAGAGACACGCCAAATAGCACAGGCTACTGCCACGGTCCTTGATTTTCTCCCAGAAATTGAAGGTAAGACTCAATTGCTGAAGACAGCACAATCTTTGGACATAGGACTGAGACTGACTTCAAAATATCCTCCCTGAGGACTAGCTCTTAGTATCAGAGGATTATATGCAAGCTGCTAAGGGAAGAAATCAACCAGATGTCCAACCCAGCTATAAAGCCTACTAACCACAACAATTACCAGCACATCATTATATTTACAGACAAGTATACCTCACCACTAGTTAAAGAAGCTTCTTTTTGCAATAGATGGAGACTATTACAGAGTTCCACAGCTGGTCAAATGCAGAGAGTGTTTGTAAGATTCCCAGCCCTAAGTGATGGTACATCTACAATGTAACCTCTCTAACTAAGGCTCACAGAACATAGCAGAACAAAGGGTATTAATGCATCTCTCAACTTTCATCAGCAAAACTTTCTAATGCAACAGATAGTGATTAACACAGAAAGCCACAACTAGCAAAAAGAGACCACTGCAGAAGACAGGGTAGGAAGACTGTAGGAGCCAAGGGTAGTTGATGACCACAGGAAACAAAGTTTTCCTGGCAGCTAGAAACTTATACATATGAACTTATAGAAATGGTGACAGTAGGCACAAGACCAATAAAAACTCAAACCAGTCAAAAACTTAGCACAGAAGTGGGGAAATGGGCAGAAGCCCGAACCTTAGCCTGGTAATTGGCAACTGATCACTGCTGGGTGAGGGAGAGTTGGTCTTCATTAAGGGAGTGACACTAGATAGGTGCCCAGACTCCAGTGGATGAACACACACTGAGGGACATCTAAGAACACAAAGTTGACTCAAGAGGTCTTAACATATGACAAAATGCATGAAATCTGGCAGGTGGAGGAGAGTAGGAGATGCAGTTGGGGAGGGTTCTAAAGATGACCAAGATATACTGTATAAAATGTACAAAAATTCAATAAAATTTTTGAAGCAACACTTAGCTACATGTGGTTTTATAAGAGATAGACTTAAATATAAAATCAAAGATGTGAAAAAGCAAAAATAGAAAATATTGTGCATTAATCATAAGAAAATGGGGATAACTATATTAATAAAAAGTGAATGTCAAGACAAGGTCCCAGAGATAAGAAGTGGACATTGCCTAAGGACAAGAGTCCACGGAGCAGGAAGACCTGAGCATTCTAAATGTGTATGTACTGAACTGCAGGACCTCAAAGTAAATGAAAAGAAAGCTAGAAGTGGAGGTAAAAAGGAAAATTCATAACAACAGTTGGAGATTTCGTTTAATTTATAGAACAAGAAGGCAAAATATTGAAGATTATGGAATTATAAACAATCCTGAACAACAAAGTACTTTTTGAATATTTTCTTTTACTATCTTTCTAAAGTTTATATAACTATATAAGATGGTTTATTTTGACTATTATCTCAATAGTAATTTTATATTTTTAAAAAATATCTTTACAAACATATTAAGATATATTAGTTTCCCCTTTTAGTTCTATTTTTTCTCTTTTTATCTCCTATAAGACAACCACTCTCATGAATTTCATGTGCGTCCAAATCATAGATTTATATTTTTAATATATAGTCACAAAAATAATGTCTATTAATTAAAAAAAGACTTCATTAGTATAATAGTGCATTATTCTGCTACTTACTTTACTCAATGGTAAATATTTGAGGCCAGGCACAGTGGCACATACCAGTAATCCCAGCACTTGGGAGGCTGAC
The DNA here is from genome assembly GCA_009823505.1 of Rhizomys pruinosus. Classification (NCBI taxonomy): domain Eukaryota; kingdom Metazoa; phylum Chordata; class Mammalia; order Rodentia; family Spalacidae; genus Rhizomys; species Rhizomys pruinosus. The sequence continues at coordinate 441,532 of VZQC01010758.1, forward strand.
ACAGGAGGATTTCAATTTTTCTTTAAATTATTTATTTATTTATTTATTTATTTATTTATTTATTTAGTTAGTTAGTTAGTTAGTTAGTTAGTTAGTTAGTTAGTTTTTTCAAGACAGTGTCTCCCTGTAGCCCCAGATGTCCTGGAACTCACTCTGTAGACCAGCCTGGCCTTGAACTCACAAAGATCCGCCTGCCTCTGCCTCCCAAGTGCTAGGATTAAAGGCGTGCACCACCATGCCCGGCTATTTATTTATTTTTATGTGTATGAGTGTACTGTCTACTTGTAGGCTGGTGCACCTGTGTCGTGCAATGCTGCGGAGGTCAGGTCGGATTCCCCTGGAAATGGAGTTAAAGACAGTTCTTAGCCGCCATGTGGGTGCTGGGAATTGAACCTGGGTCCTCTGCAAGAGCAGTTGATGCTCTTAACCTCTGAGCGATCTCTCCAGCCCCAAGGATTTCAATTTTAAGCCTAGCTTAGAGTATATTCTAAGAACCTCTTTCAAAAAAAAAAAAACTCACAAAGTTTAGGGAGCAGTTTGAGTTAGAGCACTTACCTACCATGCTCAAGCCTTTTATCGGCAAAACCTCCAAAACAAATAAGCTCTGCGCATTTGGGATTCTTTCATGTTGATGTTTAATACTTACTGGCTTACTTGGTTTTGCTATTTCTTTTCTGAGACCAATTTGATCAATTATTGTTTGTAAAAAAAAAAAAAGTCCAATCTATTTGCTTCTCAAAAATTACAGTTTTCAATACTGAATTTTTCTTTACCATATATGAATTATACCCATATTTTCACACATTTTTTCTGTTTTAATTGTAAGTATTTCATACATGACTATTATATGTGGATTACTTCCATCCCTTCCAGTCCCTTTCCACTCCTCCTAGGCCCCCCAACTCCCTCTCAATTTCTAGTTGTCTTCTTTGATTACTGTTACATATACAAACATTTATAAGTTATATATATTATATATACATAATATATATTTGTATATATATATATATATATATATATA